>CM076577.1:1049040713-1049332972 GCA_034641835.2 Pinus albicaulis | reverse complement strand
TTTTCTTATTATAGATTTTTCTTGGAAAAGAATTATTGAGAGTTAGGTGCAAATGCACAATGTTGTGTAGCATTAGTGTGATAAATATGGGATAGTGCAAAGCATAGTTTTGAAGATTAGTCTAAGTTGACTCGTACCTAATCAACTCAGTCAAGTTGATTGTTGGTTGAACGACTAATTGTTGGTTCAATGGATAGAAGGTCTTGCAGGCACAAATACCAAAGGGAAAAATGGAGCCCATCATGGGGTACTCTTTATAATTCTCCACCACTGCTACCTTTCCTCAAACTCCTCTCCAACCTCAATATCAGTGCTAGTAGTAGCATGAAAAACAACACTACGCTTAGCAGAACTAGAAGAACGTGTTTTCCAAACTACACAAGAACTACTTCCCTCACGAGTCACCATGTGCCATGCTTGGTCTCGGTGGTTCTCTTCCTTCTACTCTTGGTTCAATTACCATATCTTCATTGGAACCAACACTCCGAACTCCACTAGACAACGATTCAGCATTTTGTAGTAGTGATTACTTTGTTTATCACAGTGATTACGCCATGATTTTACGGATAATAACAATCTAGGCAGAGATTCGCTAAGAGTGTATATACATGTTATATTATTAATAAAATCACCTTCCATTTTTCCTATGTATCATGGGGATTCGCCTATTTTTTATATGCTATAAATTTGAGAAGTTCTTAGTCTATCCTAGTACCTTCGGCCACCCATTAGCTCTCATGCCTTCAACATTAAATTGAATAATTAAAATTTGTTCCTTGTATTCATTTTTAAGAAAATGTGTTCGAATTAGCTAAACCAGGATTTGTCTTGGTACTAGGCGTACAAGGAAACGCATTTGGTGGAATTGGTTCAGGCTAAGTCATGTAAGGAGCCATGTTTAGGGTTACAATGACTATGCTCAATAGCTGTAAACCCATTATTTGCTTGATTCGACACTGATTCAAGGGACTTCATCTAATTTACGTACCAAAAAATAATGGTGATATAAATGTTTGTACTCATGAGATATTCAACATCTAAAGGGTATACATACACTCATAGTTGAGTTATTTCTTCCACAACTCATCTTGAAATTAGATATCTATTGATTTCGGAAGGGATCAAATATGTTCATGTATGCACATATGCAAACATGTTGTAATGTGCCACAACAGAATGAACAGATTCATGTGCTTTACCTTTCCCTTTACCGGGTGTTTTACCATAGTCAATGAAGAATTTCACAATGCCACTACCATAGGAAGCGCACCACTGAAATAAAATTATGATACCAAACAACACATAGTGATGAAACAATGCTTGTTGATGAACCAATGATCATTCCAATAAACGTAGATTATAGGGGTATCATTCCAATGAACCAAGGGAAAAAGTAGAGAGAACGAAGTGGGAATGGAGGGGATATTAGGAAAGAATATAGGGAGGAGCGTTGAAAACTAAGAAGAAATCGAGGGAAAAAATCAAGCGTGTTGATGGCAGAGCATAGGCCTAGACAACAATGGGATAGAGCTGCAAGACTTGGAGCCCTTCGCCTTTCATTAAGCATGCCTATTTCTTGGTTATCTAGGGTTCCTAATTAAATATAACGGTGGAGGTGTGGAACCAAAACCTCTGGAATCCCTCATGCCTATTTGGTGGAGGAAGATCTCCTCTAGAATCCCAGAATATGTCTGTAGGCTGAATCCAGAAGGGTGGAGGTGTGTGAACAAAACCTCTGTAATACCTAATGCCTAGAGATTAATACAATGTTGCAATATTCATTATCTGAAAATATTACATTCTAGCATGGTTGTGGTATGTTGATGTTCAAACAAAAACTACAACTTGTAGCCCTTGATTTGCTAGGGGTTACCTTGATATTAACGGTGGTGTATTCATACTCCTTCTGGATAACCAATAAAGGGTCAAGGAAATTGACCAATATGTTGTCAATTTTTAGCTTATCCACCTTAGCCACATACATGGAATCCTCACACTTTAGAAACCTAAGACATGTAAGAGAAGGCTTCTTTCCACTTTGGCTTCCTCTAGTGTCATATGTCACCCAAAATTGAACTTGGTGACATATTAATTAAATAATTATTTGCAACAACTGCTTCAACTCAAAATCCTTTTCTTAAGATAGGTTGTCAAGTTTTTTCTTATCCACTTTAGCCACATACATGCATGTTTCACACTTCAAAAACCTAATATGTGAAAGAGAGGGCTTCTTTCCACTCTAACTTCCTCTAGTTTCATGTCACCAAAAATTGAACTTGGTGACATATTAATCAAATAATTAGTTGTAGCAATGACTTCAGATCAAAATCCTTTTCTTAAACTAACATTCTCTCTCATGCTTCATGCATTTTTTTATCAAGGTCTGATTTGGTCTCTTAGCATGGCCATATTGCTCGAGACCACATGGAGTTGTCTTCAAGCATGCAATCCCCCAAGACTTTCAAAATTCCTCAATTTCTTAGGAGCAATAATTACCACCGTTGTTAAGTTTTAATCTTGTTCCACACTTCTAGCAGATATTTTAATTGTAATTGTTGAATTTTAAATGGATACTACATCCTATAAGAATATCTGGTTGGGTCAGGTCATTTTGTTTGAGGGCACCCACCCAAACGCATTCAGCGACCATTTCAAATTTTCTAAGTTGTGATCGCATGGGTGCTTTGTGCATGTTCGTGTGACCCATTTTCCATTTGCTAATCCCTTGTGCCTTCGTTCGGTCGGGCGCACCATGTGAGGGTGCCTACCCAAACACATTCGGGTCGGGTCAGGTCGTTTCATTTGAGGGCGGTCGTATCAAGTTTGCTAAGTTGTGACCACATGGGTGCCTTTTGCACGTTTGTGCGGACCGTTTGCCATTTTCTCTCTTGTACCTTCATTCGGTCATGCACGCCGTGTCGCCCCATGTGAGGGCGCCTGCCCAAACCCGTTCGGGTCGGGTCGTTTCATTTGAGGGTGGTCGTATCAAATTTTCTAGTTGTGACTGCACGGGTGCCTTTTGCACGTTCGTGCGGCCCGTTTTCCATTTTCTCCCTTGTGCCTTCATTCAGTTAGGCGCGACATGTCATTTCGTTTGATGGCGCCTGCCCAAACCCATTCGGGTCGGGTCATTTCGGTTGAGAGTGCCCGCCCAAATGCGTTCGGGTCGAGTCGTTTCAGTTGAGGGCGCCTGCCCAAACACGTTCGAGTCGGGTCGTTTCGTTTGAGGGTGGCCGTATCAAATTTTCTAAGTTGTGACCCCATGAGTGCCTTGTGCACGTTTGTGTAGCCTGTTTGCCATTTTCTCCCTTGTGCCTTCGTTCGGTCAGGCGCGCCATGTCATTTCATTTGAGGGCACCCGCCCAAACCCGTTCGGGCCGGGTCGTTTCGATTGAGGGCACCCATATCAAATCACCTAAGTTCATGTTATAGTTATATCTTACATACCCTTTCCCGAGCCAACATTATATAACTCTACTTCACTAGGATGAAATTTAACTAAGGCTTCACGTATGCATCCACCAAATCTATCACATTAATGTAGTCCCTAATACATGTACCTTCAAGAGTCTTGTAATATGTTCCTTTAACCCACATTGATATGCTCCTTTCACCGTAAAAGGAAGAAAGCAACACTACAAAATTTATAATAATCCATATGTTCACAATTGAGTTGATCTATTAAAGTTAAGAATTTTAATCATCCTCCAACATTAATTCTAACGAGTTTAATGTCTAATTTAATCCAAACCAAGGAAAAATTAACTTTGGGGGTAGATATGTTTATACTTTAATAAATTTAATTTTAAATTTTTGACTAGACAAGGGTGCCCAGTGGTCTTCCCTGCATTGATTATTACAATTCTCATACATTTCACAATTTATTTTCTTTCCCGCGTGCTCTATTCTCCTTCCTCGGCAGCCAGACCTGCATCGATCTCCTTCCCCGCAGCCAGACCCTGCTCTATTCTCCTTCCCCGCAGCTAGACCTCGCTCTATGTCGCTCTATTGATTTGCAAGGGTTGCATCAGTGCAGGGATTAATATGATAGGGCCACGTCAAAGGAAACATTAATCTGCTAAGCTGACATTGAAGAAACTCTTGACTTAATTGATACACGGAAAAATGGTAATGTGGTTTCTTCATTCTTCAATAGTAGTGTTTTTGTTGCATGAAAAATGTTTGAAGAAACTTTGTGTGTCTATTATACTTTATAAATGAGTGAAATATGCCACTGTTATGATTACAATTCCCTCTAACCTTCCTCCAAAAGCTACTATTCACTGCGGTCTAGAACAGAGGAATAATTACCATAAAAAAAACACAGAAGTACCCTTAACCTCTCCTCACACCTGCGGCTTAGTCCTGCAAGAAGTACGCACCCTAAAATAGAGAGAAACTTGTCCTTCTTGCTCCATACTATTTGGTCAATTTAGTGTATCCTAAATTGCTGCATTTAATTTGTCGATCCGGGATTCGTAAGCTGATGAAGTGCGGCGCACTATATGTGCAAGATAACCTATTTCTTAACTTTTTGTCGTTTTTGGTTTTCTAAGATGAAATGGAAATTCTAAAATGAAAACAAGTATGGTTATGTTTGTTCAAGAAAATGATATCCTCTATAATGATTTACCAACTTGAAACTTAAAAAGGAATTTGAAACATACAATGACAAAACTTGAAAGGAAATGAAAATGTGCTGCTAGTCTAATAAATCAAACAGTGAACTATTGAGCATGAAAACCAAATTATCCTTGCTGCTGTCTAAACACAAAAGAAACTATGCTTAAAGAAATCCAAGAATTGCAACAAAGTAAATCTAAATCAAATTACATCAACTTATATTCTGATCCCTCGCCATTAGTCCAGCTATGGCTTTAGGAGGTAACCATAAACAACTTGAGCAATCTGATATCTAATTTGCAGAAAAAGAAACTAATATCAAACTACACACTCATACTTCAATCCCTCACCATCAGTCCAGCTGTGGCTTTCGGAGGTAACTAAAAATGACATGAGCAATTTAATATATATCTAACTTGCAGAAAGTAAACTAATATCAAACTACACACTCATACTTCAATCCCTCACCATCAGTCCAGCTGTGGCTTTCGGAGGTAACTGAAAATGACATGAACAATTTAATATATCTAACTTGCAGAAAGTAAACTAATATCAAACTATACATTCATACTTCAATCCCTCACCATCAGTCCAGCTGTGGCTTTCGGAGGTAACTGAAAATGACATGAAAAATTTGATATATCTAAATCTAACTACTGAAACAAATGTGCAAGACTGAAATAAACAAAGCAGTACTGAAATTAAATAGAAACTAAGAAAAGTAAATTAGCAGCAGAACAATATTAATTCCATGTCATTAGTCAAAAAGTTATGCAAATGCCCGGGCTGCCTATTTATAACCTGAAACAAGAACACTGATCAGTTTAACAATAACAGAAAACATGAAAGACAGAAGTAAAATGTAAAGCATGAAAGATTATAAACAGAAATGAAGCATATATACCATGAAGGATGCAATGTATAAACACATGAATGAATTATGGCACAATGAGCTTAAAGAAATAAAACAAGAACTATACAATAATGTACAAAACCTCAGCGTGTGCAGGGGCCCTCTACACCAGCCTTGGCAACAGTCTTCAAGTACGAATTACGCTTGGAAACAGAGTCTTCTTATATATTAAAATGCAGTCATAACAGAAAGGTGATATTACGGCACAGTGGCAACGTAATTACATTACAGAGCTATCTAGCAGCTAATGGAGACTAATAAAAAAACTAACTCTTATGCGTATGCAAACGCGTTGTTAAAATGAAGGTGATGTAACTAATTTCCTAAAGTTTATGCTGATACAAAACACGTAAACCATTACGTCCAAAGATCTAGGGTCATGGCTGCGTTGAGGAGTAAATTTATGAGAAGTGGATGCTTGAATTTGGCTTATGGAGCCATGTACAAGTGTTGATTTGTCTCCCACAATTCAGAAACGGCCATAGAAATCTCCACGTGATGAGAAACAGAGTACTGTCACCGTGGGACTCTACGGTTGACATGCACTTGGCCATCTTTGACCGTAGCCTCCCTGGATGAATTTGCCCGAGCCAATAGGACACGATCCATGTCCACATCATTTCTGACTTCCCCATGTGGCTCGTTTTACCCCCCGAAGACTTTTCGTAACCTAGAGTTTTAAAAATAGTTGTGGAAAAGTTAATGAAGGCACACGGAAAGTATGAATTTCGCATGACTAAATGAGCAAAATCTAAATCAAACAGCAGACACAAAAATGTAGTTAAAAACCATGTTAGATGCTCTTTTGCAATTAATATACAATGATATTGACAACTGGGAAGGTTCAAGTGAATGAAAAAGGTATAGAAAGGTGTATGGAAAAAATGCAGATTTGGGACTCAACATACCCCCACTGTGAAGGTGTTGCATGTCCTCATGCAACCAAAATTTTGATAATCCTTCCTCAGTTCATATGCCTTGACACTTCAGCCAGTACATCCAAACCTCTCCTCTTCTTCCTTGGTGCTACCAACATCCTAGGCTTCTTCGTTACACATCTAAATTTGATATTAACCAGTGCTCTGCTTAACTTCTGGCATTTCCTTTTCAATTTCTTGTTCTTCTTCTGCCATATTCCCAGATGTAGCATGGTATTATCATGAATGATTTTGTCTAATTTGCCTTGTTCCTTCAATGCCTCATTTTCATTTTTAATGTGTTTATTTAAAAGCTCTAGCTCAAAGACTTCCTGTTTTAGTGATTGGACTAGATCATCTTGTACTGTGTGAGGCTGGATGGACAAAGTACTGGGACCTGTAGCTGCTTTTTCCAAAGATTCTATATAATCATATACTTCTTGCTGCTTGGGGTCTATATCAGGTGTCATTTTTATTGGGTTGTCCCCAAAATGTCGTGAAGGAGAGTTATCTTCAAAATCTGGCTGAGAAGGGCTCACATCAACATCTTGCTAAGAATGGGATGGACTATGTTCAATGTCTGACTGAGAATGAAATGAACCAGGTTCACTAACTGACTGAGAGTGAGATGGACTATGGTCAGCTGGGAACTGTTCAGATGTTTCCTCTCCCAAATCAATGAAATGAGGACCCTTCATTTGCGTTTTCCTCAATTTCCCCTTAAGTCTGGAACTTCTTCTCACACGCTGTGGACCACTGTCCTTTTGCTTTTGTTTCCCTTTCTCTGTCTTCTTGGCCATAGATGATTGTTTTTGAAGATGAACTAATCTCTCAGATAACACTTGATGATCTTCTTCTTCGGAAGAAGGGGTTTGATGTATAGCCTCAATACTTTTTCTCTCTTTTGGTGTTATTAGCTTCTTACCCTTGGTTTCTTTCTTCTTCCTCTTTGACAGTCTCTCTTCCCTATTAGTTCTTTCAATTGTAGTAGTAGGAGTATTTTGAATTTCATCATTTGTTCTCTTTCTCCTACTCCTTCTTGATATGCTACCTTCAGGAATTTCTTGAGTAGGAGTACTTTGGGTTTCATCATTTGTTCTTTTTCTCCTACTCCTTCTTGATGTGCTACCTTCAAGAATTTCCTGAGGTTCCTCAAAGAAATTTCTAATCAAAAATTGTTCCCATGTGTCTTTCTTCTCCTTTAACTCTTTTTCAATCAAAATTTTTACAAGACCATGGTGATATAGATGTGGTTCTACATCTCCTAAATGCTTTTGAACAGTCACAGACATTTTCTTCAAACTATTTAATAGAAAATATGGGAGATTGAGAGTTTGATTATCTAGAAAATTCATCAGCAATCTGGTATGGTACATATACATGGACCCAAAACGGCCTTCACAGGTAATGAATTTTTGAACAACTAGCAGCAAAGTAGCCCATTCCTCTTTCAATGCATGAATAGGAATTCCTCTTTTAAAAATAGTTATGTCCATACCTTGGTTTCGTAAGATTATTCTCCAGGCTTCATCACTAATGCTTTTATTCTTAAACCAACGCTCACCCTCTTGAAGAAGTTCCATGGCAGATGCTATAGATGCCTCGTTCACCGCAAACTTAAGGTCTCCAATCTCTACTTCCAGGCCATTGAACGACCTTGCAAATGCTTTTGTCACTTCTTTATGATAGCCTTTGAACTTTTGGATAAACCGCAGCCACTTTTCTTTCTTCAATATATCCCTTACTTGCGGATATCCTTCCATGAACTTAGGTCCTTCTGGTTCTGCTCTTAGCAATTTACCCATTCTTCTTTCTGCTCTTCAAAAATTTGCCTGCGTGAGGGTTCAATGGAAATAGAATGGCTGAATGCACGGAGATGAGCACAATGACTATAGGTAGATATCAAAGAGTGGATATACAGGCTGTAGCGTAATAGAGAACGAAGTGGAGTGAGACAGAACAGAGAGGGGTTTCATGAGCACGGCAGAGACACGGCTGTGAGATTAACAGAACAATAGGAGGAGTATAACACATCCGACAGTGTTTTGAAATTTGGTGGCTGCACAATAAATGTGAGCACGTTTAAACAACGGCTATGGATTTATGCGGCTGTAAGAGTCCGTGGTCAAATCAACTACGTCTCATTGTCACCGGTGGAATATCGGAGTATGAGTGAAGATCGGGGGTTTAATTATGGAACCATTTGAGAATGAATGCGGGAGGATCATATGGAGATCGTGAAAGGGTTACGGAATTTGTCAATATAATCATTGCACATAATGGATGGAGCTTATGGTTTAGAACTATATAAAAATGTGTTTTCAATGCTATTTGAAATGAATTTTACTCATACCTTGGAATCTTTGCCTTTTTCCTTGGTCTTCAATTTGTTTCTCTTCATTGATATCTTGAATGCTCCATGTCTTAATTTTTTGGTCCTCCTACTTGCATTTTATTTCATGATTATGGAAATAACATCTGGTTGTACATTCTTTTGAAAACAGAGTAGTAGCTGCGGAATCTACTTCTGGCTGCGGAAACTGGTGTCAGCTGCGGAAACAGATGTCAGCTACAGAAATTGACATAGCTATTATTTGAGTGAATGGAAATGAACGGATGACAAATGACTGAATGGAATGGTCATGAAAAAGAATTTTATTGGTGAAAATGGAATGAAAAATGAAGTGAAATGGAATGAAGTGGAGTGAAGTGAAGTGGAATGAAGTGGAATGGAATGGAGTGGGTGGTCACAAGACTTGTGAAATGAAAGAGAGAGATTTTTTTTTTTTGGAAAATATAGGGTGTCAGGTGTTCCTGATTTTCACCCAATATTTTCTGTATAAGACTGCCAATCAGTGATTGGTTTTCAGGCTTATACAATTTTTTATTTTTTATTTTTATTTTTTATTTTTAACTGAAAAGAACAAAAGCTAGGCTGGTGGAGAAGAAGAATTCTTCTGTACCAGCCTGATTGTAGAATTTTCTTGAAACATTTTGACAAATTCCTCTTTTGAGAGTGGCTTATGATAAACTTTCAATCTATGGCCATTCACAATAAGAGGGGTTTGAAACTCATCAATGGTCTTGATTCTTACCGCTCCATTGCTAAAGATCTTGTCAATCTCATATGGCCCAAGCCAATGAGTCTGAAATTTTCCTTGGAAATATTTAAACTTGGAATCAAATAACAATGCCCAATCTCCTTCTTGAAACTTCTTCTCTTTGATGTACTTGTCGTGCCATTTAGCTCTTTGATATTGAACTAGATCAGTTCTTAGAATTGCCTCTTGTCTGATCTCATCTAGCTCATTCAACTGCTCCATTCTATGTTTTTGGGCTTCTGATAGATCCATCCCCAACTGAACTGCCATCTTGAAGGTTTTGACTTGGAACTCAATGGGGAGCAGGACTTCTTTCCCATAAACAAGTTCATAGGGAGAATGTCCTGTTGTGTTTCTCCATGTAGTTCTGTAGGCCCACAAGGCTTCAGGAAGCCTTTCTGCCCAATCTCTTCTATGTAGATGAACAGTTTTGGTGATGATACTTTCAAGAACTTTATTTGTGGACTCCACTTGACCATTTGCTTACGGATGGTAAGGAGTAGATCTTCTGTGCTTGATTTTGTATTCTTCCATCAACTTCTCCACCAAATTGGATGTGAATTGGCTCCCCTGATCTGTCACAATTTCTCTTGGAACACAAAAGCGAGTAAAAATATCCTCATAAAGAAAATGAACAACTGAATTTTCAGTAGCAGATACTAATGCTTTGGCTTCTACCCATTTAGTAACATAATCAGTACAAACCAATACATACTTCTTTTGCTTAGATGGTGGATTAATAGGTCCAATGAAATCTAAAGCCCATTTTTCAAAGGGTTCAATGAGTACCTGTGTTTGCAATGGCATTTCATTTGAAAGGGTAGGTTTCCCTACTCTTTGGCAGCTGTCACACCTTTTGACATATTGTTTTGCATCTTTGAAGAGGAAGGCCAATAATATCCTAAAGAGAGGATTTTATAGGCTGTCCTTTTGTCTGCAAAGTGTCCGCCGCATGGTTCATCATGACATGCCTTAAGAATATCAGGCATTTCATCTTCCTTGACACATCTTCTGATCACAAGATCTGGCCCTGTTTTAAACAATTCGTTAGAAATCCATGAATATTTTGAACTCTCCTGAATAATTTTTCATTTTTCACTTGGAAATAAATGTGAAGGTAGTTTCCCTGTAACCAAATAGTTAGCAATATCTGCATACCAAGAAGTCTTAATAGTTACTGCAAACAAGTATTCATCAGGAAACTTATCCTCTACAGGAGAATCTTCTTTAGTATTCTGAATCCTAGACAAGAAATCAGCTACTGTATTTTGTTTTCCTGGTCTATCCAACACAGTAATATTGAATTCTTGCAAAAGTAAAAGCCATCTTGTCACTCTACCATTAGTAATAGGTTTTTTCATTAAATATCTAATTGCAGAATGGTCAGTATGAATAAAAGTTTCATAGCCTGTTATGTAATGTCTAAACTTATTAATTGCATGAAAAACAGCTAAAAACTCTTTTTCTGTCACAGTATAGTTCAACTCTGTGGGAGTCAAATTTTTACTAGTATAATAAATGGCATAAGGAACTAAATCTTTTTGACCCAACACAGCTCCTAGAGCTGTATCTGAAGCATCCATAGAAATATGGAAAGGGAGTTTCCAATTTGGTCCTCTCAAGATAGGTGCTTCAGATATTCTTGTTTTCAAAGTTTCAAAGGCTGATTGACAATCAGGATCCCATTTAAATTCACAGTCTTTTGTAAGCAATTTGAAGATTGGAGATGCTATTTTAGTGAAGTTTTCTATAAATCTTCTATAGTAACCAGTAAATCCTAGAAAACTTCTAACATCTCTTTGACAATTTGGAATAGGTAACTTGGAGATGACTTCAACTTTTGATCTATCAACCTTAATCCCATCTCCTGAAATATGATGCCCCAAAACAATCCCTTTAGTAAACATCATAAAGAATTTTTCATGGCTTAATGAAAGGTTTGTTTCTTTACATCTTATAAGGACTTTTTCCAAATTTTCTAATGCCTCTTCAAATGAATTACCATAAATTGTAAAATCATCCATATAAACCTCTACACAATCATGGATTAGATCAGAAAAAATTCCTAGTACTGCTCTTTGGAATGTTGCTGGTGCATTACATAACCCAAAAGGAAGCACTCGGTAGGCAAAAGTTCCCAATGGACAAGTAAATGTGGTCTTATCTTGATCTTCAGGTGCTACCTGAATTTGATTATAGCCACTAAAACCATCCAAAAATGAAAAGTACTTTTTACCTGCTAATGTATCTAATACCTGATCAATAAAAGGCAAAGGAAAGTGATCCTTAAAAGTTGCTTTGTTCAATTCCCTGTAATCAATGCATACCCTCCATTTACCATTCTTTTTAGGTACTATAACCAAAGGAGAAACCCATCGGCTATCTGAAATTGGATAAATGAAGTGTACATTGAGAAGTTTTTGGAGCTCTTCTTTCACTATCTCTCTAAGATTTGGATTCATCCTTCTTTGAGGTTGTCTGATTGGTCTACTGTTTTCCTCAATATAGATATGATGGATGCAAGTCTTAGGATCAATACCCTTCATGTCAGTATACTCCCATGCAAATGCAGTAGAATGTTTTTGCAAGATTCTGGTTAGTTCTTCTTGTTGTGACTTCTCCAAATGTTTGTTGATATTCAATGTTTTTCCTGGAAAAATCTCAATAGTAGAATTACCAAACTCTTCCATAGAGTAAAGAGACATTTGTCTTGATGATAAATATTCTATGTCAGATTCCAACTGAAATTGTGTGGGGTCATATTCTGAAGATGTCTCAGAATTTTCTAATGTGTTCAGAATTTGACTATCCTCACTGATTTCAGAAATGGTAAAGACAGGTTGTATAGTGTCCTCATCATCGACCCATTCATTGTCTCCTACTTATGTGATTGCTTTTGCTGGAGGATACAAATTGAATTTCTTTGTCGAATTACCATTAGAAATGTACATATCCCCAGATCTACAACTAATGAAAGCATCAGCTGTGGCTAGCCAAGGTCTTCCTAAGATAAGTGGGTGCCCTCCTAGATTAATCTTGGGAGTCAAAATCATAAAATCTACTGGATATTTCCAAGAATCTAAGGAGACTGAAATATCTTCTAATACACCATCTGGTTTAATAATTGATCGATCTACAAGTTGCAGTAAAGTAGGTGTAAAAAGAAGGTTAGGAAGTTTTAGCTGGTCCATAGTCTGTCTACTCATAATGTTAATAGCAGCCCCTAAGTCAATCAATGTGTTTGAAATTTCTATCCCATTTATATGTGTCTTGACAATTGGACTTCCTGGATCTACATACTTCTACATGGTAATTTTTCCCATCATAATATCTGCAATTTTTCCTACCAGGTGGATTCTTCTTGTGTCTTTTAGTTTCCTTCCTGGTCTTTTGAAACTCAACTCCTTTATTATTTTTGCTAGAATAGGAATCTCTCGAATGGCTTGTAGCAAGGGAATCTTGATACAAACATTCTTCAATTCATCTAGAAAATCATAGTTAGGCAACAAGATTTGTTTTTCCACCCGCTTGTCAATTTGTAGTCTTTCAGGAAAAGGAGGTGTAGATGAAGATGCAGGTTGCTCAACTATAGGAGTTGTGGGTGCTAACTTTTCTTTTTTCTTTTTGAATGTTTGAATTTTGAAGAGATGCTTCCTCGGAACCCTCATTGACTTTAAGAGAGTCCTCCTCAGAGGTATCTTGCTCTTGAATATCTATAGAAGGTTTTTCTAAAACTCTACCAGATCTGAGTTGTACATCATTGAGAGGAACAATCATATAGGTAGGAAATTGTTGTCCTTCTACCATGTAAGTATTCTGAGGATTTTTATTGTTAGGATTTGACAATGGCTGAGCTGGAAGTTGATTTGTCTTTTGTTGGTATGGGAGCATGAGTTGAGGATTTGGATTTTGTTGAGAAGGTTGTTGTTGTGGAAATGGCAATGAAAGTTGTGGATTTTTGTTTGGAAGTTGTGGAGCTTGTTGATTTTGAAAAGATGGAGGATATTGATAAAATTGAGCAAATCTCCCATAAGGATTTTGCATCCCTTGTACCCATGGCTGATATGGATTTTGATATTGGGGCCAAGGTTGTTGCCAAGGATTCCAATTTGGTGGGGTTTGAAAATTCATAGGGTTGTTAAACCCTTGAGTTTGTTGTCCCTGCCAAGGTCTCCTTGCGACAAAACAGAGAGATTCTATTGAATTTGGGTCTTCTTGAAAAACAGCTTTGAGTCCAGGAATTGAAGGACAATCCTTGATCTCATGATTCTCTGAGCAAATCATACATGTTTCTACAACTTTTGCATCCAAGGGACATTCCCTTACAGCATGTTTCTTCCTACATTTCGGACAAAAGATGGCTAAAGCATCTGTTTCTGCTTTCTGCTTGTTTTGGATTTTAAGGGTGTCTAGTTGTTCACTAAGGCTCCCTAAGATATCAATTTTGAATTCATCAAGCATATTACCAATCTCTGCCCTACTTACTGATCCAGTTGCAGATTTGTTAGCCCTAATAAGAGAAGGATCCCTAGGCCCTTTTCCTGTTTTAGATTTTCCTCTTGAGAGCTGGACACATAGTTCTGTTATGTCACGAAGTGGAAGTTGAGAAATGTCTCCTTTCCCCATCATGTTTAAAATATCTATCCATTCATCTCTAATGGCTTTTAATATGAAGGCTTTCAAGGTTTCATCATCTAAGTTGCTCATCTTTGCTCTTTTCAAGTTGTATTGAAATCTTTCAAGTAAGTCTTCCAAATTTTCATCTTCTTTTTGCATCATTTTGAATACCTCATCCTTATGATTGGTGGGCATACAATAGTCCAAGTATCTATCCAAAAATGTTTGTTTCATATCATTCCAAGTCCTAATAGATTGAGTGGCTAATCACATGAACCATTTCAAAGCAGCTCCCTTCAATGTTGAAGGAAACAGTTTGAGTTTTTGAGAGTCTTCCATATAGTCATAGGTTCGACACACGACTTCAAACTCAAACAGAAATGTTTCAGGATCCTCACTTCGCAATCCATAAAAGTTGGGGAGGACAGATGGTGAGATATTTTTCATTGTTGTATGAGTTTCCTCATCAACTATAGGGAATCCAAACAAGTTATCTCCTTCCCTATTTCTTCCATTATTATCTTCACCATTATTGTCTCCATTGTTTCCTCCTCCTCTACCTCTACCTCTAAATCCATCTATTATTTCCTCTGCCATGATAGTTTCTTTAGAGTCCTTAAAGTCCTCTGGTTCTTCTATCAAGGGAGGATGAGAGAGAGTCTCTTTTTTTTCTAAATGGGATTTAGTAGGTGGTATAGGAGAATCCTCTAATTCAGTTGTTCCTTGAATTCCAAAAATTTTAAGGCTAGGGGTAGATGGTGGTGATTCTTGTCTATGCCTTGAAGAAGATGGAGTTGTAAAAATCGAACTCTTGGCTTTAGCTATAAACCTTCCCCTAGAATCTCTTGCTCTATGCATGTCATTTTTTTTATTTTTAAAAGTTGGGTAATTCTCTTTCTGATCTTCCAGGTCACACTAGGTGCAAGAAGAGAGCATACTTAAGAAATTACTAAACCAATAACTCTCTTTTCTGATCCTCCAGATCACACTAGGTGCAAGAGGAGAGCATACTTCAAGAAGTTATCAAGTTTTCCCTTCTTCTATTATTTTGTTTTTTTTAAGAAATTGGCTACCTATTTACACTTCCCCGGCAACGGAGGGGTAGACGGTGGTGAATTTGGTCTATGCCTTGAAGAAGATGGAGTTGTGAAAATTGAACTCTTGGCTTTAGCTATAAACCTTCCCCTAGAATCTCTTGCTCTATGCATGTCATTTTTTTTTTTTTTTAAAGTTGGGCTAATAATTCTCTTTCTGATCTTCCAGGTCACACTAGGTGCAAGAAGAGAGCATACTTAAGAAATTACTGAACCAATAACTCTTTTTTTTTCTGATCCTCCAGATCACACTAGGTGCAAGAGGAGAGCATACTTCAAGAAGTTATCAAGTTTTCCCTTCTTTTATGATTTTGTTTTTTTTTTTTAAGAAATTGGCTACCTATTTACACTTCCCCGGCAACGGCGCCAAAATGTTTGGTCAATTTAGTGTGTCCTAAATTGCTGCATTTAATTTGTCAATCCGGGATTCGTAAGCTGATGAAGTGCGGCGCACTATATGTGCAAGATAACCTATTTCTTAACTTTTTGGCGTTTTTGGTTTTCTAAGATGAAATGGAAATTCTAAAATGAAAACAAGTATGGTTATGTTTGTTCAAGGAAATGATATCCTCTATAATGATTTACCAACTTGAAACTTAAAAATGAATTTGAAACATACAATGACAAAACTTGAAAGAAAATGAAAATGTGCTGCTGAAATGAAAAGGTGCTGCTAGTCTAATAAATCAAAACAGTGAACTAGTGAGCATGAAACCAAACTATTCTTGCTGCTGTCTAAACACAAAAGAAACTATGCTGAAAGAAATCCAAAAGTTGCAATAAAGTAAATATAAATCAAATTACATCAACTTGTCTTCTGATCCCTCATCATTAGTCCAGCTATGATTTTCGGAAGTAACCATAAACAACTTGAGTAACTGATATCTAACTTGCAGAAAGTAAACTAATATCAAACCACACATTCATAATTCAATCCCTCACCATCAGTCCAGCTGTGGCTTTCGGAGGTAACTGAAGATGTCATGCACAATTTAATATTTCTAACTTGCAGAAAGGAAACTAATATCAAACTACACATCCATAATTCAATCCCTCACCATCAGTCCAGCTGTGGCTTTCGGAGGAAACTGAAGATGTTATGAGCAATTTAATATATCTAACTTGCAGAAAGGAAACTAATATCAAACTACACATCCATAATTCAATCCCTCACCATCAGTCCAGCTGTGACTTTCGGAGGCAACTGAAGATGTTATGAGCAATTTAATATATCTAAATATAACTACTGAAACAAATGAGAAAAACTGAATTAAACAAAGCAGTACTGAAATTAAACAGAAACTAAGAAAAGCAAATTAGCAGCAGAACAATGTTAATTCCATGTCATTAGTCAAAAAGTTATGCAAATTCCCAGGCTGCCTATCTATAACCTGAAACAAGAACACTGATCAGTAATCAATAACATAAAACATGAAAGACAGAAGTGAAATGAAAAGCATGAAAGTTTATAAACAGAAATGAAGCATATATACCATGAAAGATGCAATGTATAAACATGTGAATGGATTATGGCACAATGAGCTTTAAAGAAATAAAATAAGAACTATACAATAATGCACAGAACCTTGGCGAGTGCAAGGGTCCTCTACACCAGCCTTGGCAACAATCTTCAAGTACGAATTACGTTTAGAAACAGAGTCTTCTTATATTAAAATGCAGTCATAACATTAAGGTGATATTACGGCACAAAGGCGGCATAATTACATTACAGAGCAGACTAATAAAAACTAACAGAGAGTGTGTGTAATATAATATGCGTATACAAACACGTTATTTATAACAAAAGAAATATAACTGATTCCTAAAGTTTATGCTGATGGAGAACACGTAGACCGTTACGTCCACAGATCTAGGATCATGGCCGTATTGAAGAGTAAATCTATGAGGAGTGGATGTTTGAATTCGGCTATGGAGCCATGTACAGATGTTGATTTTTCCCCCGCAACTCAGAAACGGCCATATGAACCTTCACGTAACACGAAACAGAGTCCTGTCACTGTGGGACTCTACGGTTGACTTCCATTTGGACATCTTTGACCGTAGCCTCCTTTGATGAATTTGCTCGAGCCAATAGGACACGATCCATGTCCACATAATTTCTAACTTGCCCATGTGGCTCGTTTTTCCTGTAGACACCTGTAACATAGAGTTTCACAAAATGGCTGCGGAAAGTTGCAGCAGCTGCGGAAAGTGGCAAGATTCCGCAGCTAGATGAACAAAATCTAAATCAAACAGCAGACACAAAAATATAGTTAAAAACCATGTTAGATGCTCTTTTGCAATTAATATACAATGATATTGACAACTTGGGAGGTTCAGGTGGATGAAAAAGGTATAGAAAAGTGTATGGAAAAGATGCAGATTTGAGACTCAACACTCCGCCTCAAACTATTGCAGCTACTGCAACTTCTGTTCAACCTACAACACCTGTTTCTGGAGTATCTGTAGCTCTGGTTTCTTCTATCCCTGCATCAACACAAATTCCTCAAGCCTATGTGCCATAGTTAGGACCTACAATTTAGACTACGGTCCAAATGCCTACAGGACAAGATGGTACCAGTATGATTGTCTCTAGTCAACCACAGTTTACTTATCAACCGTACCAGGGATAGTATCAATTTGGTCAGACTACACAAAATCTAGCATATCAGTATTAGCCGTACCCTGGGTATACTTATCAAATACCTCAACAACCCCAGTATGGTATGGTTAATCCTAGTTACCCAGGAGGTTTCACGATTCAAAATTCACATCCAATTCCAGGGTATCTTGGATATCCTCCTCCTGGCACTGGTTTGATCACACAAGGTTATCAAGACCCTAGCCATCGATTACCATTCATAGCAACTTTATATTTATCGGATCTATCACGCCTTACAAATGATCCCATTTTTTATCTTCCATATTGGCTGCCGATGCCTAACAAGTTGGCCAGTGATATTTCAAAATTTGAAGCTAAGTCAAGAGAGGACCCATCTAATCACGTTATGAATTATCACCTCTGGTGTGCATCCAATTCACTTGTCGATGATTCAATTTGATTACGTCTTTTTCAGAGAAATATCATTGGTTTAGCTGCCAAATGGTACATTGAGTTACCACGCGGCTCTTTTAATAATTTTAATGCGCTAGCTACTGATTTCTTAACCCATTTTCAGTTGCCTTTCAGATACGACAACGATACAAAATTACTAACTTCATTAAAATATTCTATGTATACATACATATCTGATCACATTCATGAGTGGAGACGTAGAAGGCGTTTAGTGAAAGTCTTTATTCCTGATCAAATTTTGGCTGAATGGTTTATTAAATCGTTATTGCCCAGAATTACTGAAGATGTGGCCAAAGTAGGCGTTGTTATGGAAGAGAAAGTCATTTCTCAAGCTCAGTACCTTGACATTGTATATACTTAGTCAGGTACTCTGTATGATAAAATCCTCGATTTACCAAGACCTGGTCAATTAACTGCAACTCCTTCTGGCTCTCATGCTGCTGATGGTGTAATTGGTTCTGTTAGCACTGGTAAAAGTAAAAGAAGTCTTCCAAGACCACTTCTCCTATTATCACTTTACCTGATTCACCCAAAGGAGATTCTTCCCAAGAAGCTTCGCCGATATTCACATTATAGAGTCATCTAAAACCAAACCTAAAACTGGTGGTAAGAGGAAAGGTAAGAATAAAAAAGAAAAAATCTTCAAAAGAGAAAAATGATACAACTGAACCAACTAACGAAAAACGCAAACCTTGATATCCTTGTCTCATTTGTGACTAGGATAATTTTACAAAAGAGTGCCTGCATAGGGCCGTGGTATCAAAATCTGTTAAGGGTTCGCCTATACCTGCTGTCTTGAAGGATCCCTTTCCCGCTCAAGATATTAACATGGTTGGATCTTCCTCCAATATGGTTGAGGATATCTTGATGGTTGCAACACGATCACAAGATTATGGTAGTAAAAATACTGGTAAAGAAACAGAAACATCCAATTTTGCATCGACTACATCTCCCTTATTTTTTGATCCTTTACAGATCGAGAAACAAAACCTGACTTAGTGATTAAACCACCTGCAAAAGGTGTACTTCGTAAATCAGCTTTCAATCTGCATGCGAGAGCTGCTCAGAATTACAATATTATTGAAGATTTGGAAATTTCCCCTTTAGCAATGTCGGCTTTGGAAATATTGCAATCATGCCCAGCCCAAAGAAAATTGCTTTTGTCAGCCTTAGGAGCCGTAGATCTCCAGGATTCAAACCTCATGATCTTCGATTTAGAGAATTTTACACCCCGTCTACCCCATCAAATGGATTTTCAGATTCCAGTAATCGTAAAAAACAAACGTATCTTTCGTATTGTTGTTGATGAAGGGGCTTCTATGTGTATTATGTCGTTAAAATGTTGGAAATCACTTGGTTCTCCGACCATTAACCAATCACCAAATATTCTCAAATCTTTTGACGGAAGAGGTTTTCAGCCATATGGTATCTTACAAGATCTACCAATAGAGGTCGAAGGCAAAATGGTTAATCTGGATGTGGAGGTGGTTGATGCCCCTCTGGATTACAACCTTCTCCTGGGTCGCAGTTGGTCTTACACCATGACTGCTGTTGTATCATTGATCTTTCGTCTCATCATGTTTCCTCATAAAGGAAAGATTGTTAAAATAGATCAGCTCTCATATTATTCATCCGACCCAGCCTCTACTGATAGCATCCAACATATCGGAAAATCGACTATCCCTTATAAGGATGTCAAAGTAGGTTTACTTAAAGATTCAGCTTTACTGGGAACTTTTTCCCTGCTTGCTCCCAACGTATAAATTCCTATTGCTAATATAAATATGATTTCGTCAAGTACTATGTCCTTTGATGATTCTTGGATAGTACCTTCAAAATCAGAATTGGATTCTTTCGATGGCCTTATGCCTTTAAGTCCTTTTGAGTTAGCATATCAAAATGTACAGTCATTTTCTCATACTCCTTCAACTGAGTCTGATCCAGTGAATGTGATCAATCAGGAGTCATTTTCAATATCGAGCTTAGCTTCGACACCAATTCCGGATCCTACTCAAGTATTCAATACTGATGAACATATTTGTGAATTCTTGTCATTAGATGAGTTACCATGGGAAGATCTTCATCATAGGTCTTCATTTTTACCTGATCTTGATCATTTTGAGAATGATTTTTCCTCCATTTTTACCACTGATTACGTCAAAGAACCTTAGAATCCTTTCTCAAATATCAGTTTTGAATTGAATTTAGAAAATATTTCTGCAACAGTTCCTCTTGACATTTCAGTAAAACCTGGAATTATTGAAAACATTCATATAGGTGCTTCTTGTACGCCAGATGAAATCCAAGCATATAAAGCCCTATTTCAGGAATTCCGCGACATTTTCGCTTGGTCATATGAAGAAATGCCAGGAATCGATCCATCAATTGTTGTTCATGAAATTAAGACATACCTGGATGCTAAACCCATTAGACAGAGATTACGTCAGATACATCCGAGAAAAACTACCGCTATCAAAGAAGAAGTTGAAAAATTACTTCATGCAGGTTTTATTTATCCGATCCTGTTAACGGACTGGGTATCTAATATTTTTCCGGTCAATAAAAAACAAGGAACAATACGTGTATGTATCAACTATAGGGATATAAATCGAGCTTGTACAAAAGACAATTATCCAACCCCTTAAATCGATCAAATTATTGACGATTGTGCTGGAAGTGAAATGTTCTCGTTCATGGATGGATTTTCTGGCTACAATCAAATCAACATACTCCCTGCAGATCAACCTAAAACAACTTTCATTTTTCCATGGGGAACTTTTTCTTATCGCAAATTACCTTTTGGCCTTAAGAATTCTGGTGCCACTTTTCAAAGGGCCATGTCTTATGCATTTCACGACATTCAACACATTGTGCAACCCTACCTCGATGATTTTCTTGCTCATTCTTCACGCAGAGCAGATCATATTACTGATTTATGAGCCACCTTTATATGATGTAGGCATTACAATATTCGCTTGAATCCTCACAAATGTGTTTTCTACGTACAATCCAGACGATTGTTGGGATTTAGTCTCAAAAGAAGGCATTTGTGGCGACCCATCGAAGGTTGAGACAATCATCAATTTACCTCCTCCTTCTATTGTTCGTCAACTCCAAAATTTACAAGGGAAAGAAAACTTTTTCGTTGATTCATTCCTAACTACGCCGAGTTAACGAAAGGTTTCACTAGGTTGTTGAAACAGAATATTCCTTTCTTTTGGGATGAGGTCGCTGATAGATCTTTTGATGCTCTAAAAAATGCATTGACCCGTGCACAGTTACTGCATCCTCCCAACTACAACCAAGATTACTTTTTGTACCTCGCTGCTTCTGATTCCATGATAGGGATGGTTCTAGTTCAGGAAGATGAATTCCATGGTGAACATGTGATTTACTATCTTAGTCAGAATTTGCATCCGACTGAGATCAAATATTCACATGTGGAGAAATTAGCCTTGGAAACTGTTCAAGTTGTCCAATGTTTTCGTCACTACATACTTTTACACAAAACAATAGTGATCTCTGATTGTAACCCTATGATGTACATTTGGACCAAACAATTGCTAGGGGGAAAATACTCCAAACGGATTGTTATCCTGCAGGAGTTTGATTTGGAGTTTGAAAAATCCAAATCCAAGAAATCATTGATATTCGCTGAACTTATGTGTGATTTCCCACGTACTAATACATAAAATGTGGTGGAACAACCAATCGCAGATGAATCCTTGTTTCTTATTAGTACCATTGATCCTTGGTATGGAGATATTATTGTTTATCTTCAGACCCAATATTTTTGGCATGAGATTTCATAGTCGCAATGACGAAAAATACGTTTCCAGTCTCAACAATATCATATTGTTGGCGACACACTATACCGTCGTGGTGTGGACTCATTTTTTCGACGTTGTCTAACCCATGAAGAAGCCGAAATTGTTTTAAATGACTGTCACTTTGGAGCATGTGGTGGTCATATTTTTGGGTATGCCACGGCCCAAAATATTTTACGTGTAGGTTATTTCTGGCCATCCTTGTTTAAATGTTGTATTTATGCGGTTTGAAAATGTCATAATTGTCAAATATTCGATCGAAAAATGCGTGCACCACCTGCTCCTCTTCACCCTCTAATTGCTATCTGTCCTTTTTCAAAATGGGGCATTGACTTCATTACATGTAACCCTCACTCGGCCGGGGGGCATGGGCATATTATTCTAGCAGTAGATTATTTTACCAAATGGGCCGAGGTGATGCCTACATTTGCAGCAAATGGAAAAAATACAGCTACTTTCATATTCAATCATGTGATTGCTCGTTTCGGTGTACCCTAAGTGATAATTACTGATCACGGGAGCCATTTTCGGAATATCATGATGACCGAGTTAATGAACCAACTTGGCCTGCGCCATGATAGTTCTACACCATATTATCCGTAGGCCAATGGTTTAGTTGAAGCAATTAATAAAGTTTTAGTCACCATGATCAGACGAATCATTGGAATTCATAAGTCGAATTGGCATACCATGCTCTTTACAGCACTTTGGGCATATCAAACTTCAGCAAAAACATCGACAGGCTTTACCCTTTTTCAACTAGTTTATGGTTTAGAAGCGGTATTACCCATTGAATGCGAGATACTGTCACTCCAACTAGCCATAGAATTACTACTAGACACTTCTGAAGAGGAGAAAAGTTTTTTATACTTGGCTCAATTAGGTGAGAATTGGCGCACCGCTGCATTAGCTACTGAGACTCATGCAAAAAGAATGAAAGCTCAGTATGATAGAAGTGTTACCCCTCGTAATTTTTTAGAAGGAGACCTAGTTTTGATTTATGATCAAACCAATGATAAACTAGGGGTTGGGAAATTTGAACCCATGTGGCATGGTTCTTATATTGTCAAGCGACAGCTTGCAAAAGGGGCCTATGAATTGATTGATTTTGACGGGGTCTCTTTAGGTAAACCCAGAAATGGAATTTATCTGAAGAGATATTAAGCTTGATTTTTTGTGTGGAGATCTTCTCTGTATATTAGTTACTTTCTAGTTGGTGTGCTATAGATTAGAAACATGTGCCTAGCTTAAGTGTGCTCTTACTATTATTCCTGCTTATCTGGATACTTTTGATATCGCAGATGTCGACGTCTTTTCAAACATATATTGGTTTTGCTGATGGCACTTGTCATAGTACACGTAACATCTCTTCCACAGCTTGGGTTATTTATTCACCCACTAACGAGTTAGTATCGATGCATGGGGTAAGCCTCGTTCAAACAATGGACAATATTGCTGAATACAGTGCAGTTATTGAATGATTGTCGGAATCCATTTCATTTAGAATTTGGAATTTGATCGTTAGGTTAGATTCTGAACTCGTTGTATTACAGTTAAAATGAGTATATGCCATTAGAAGCCAAGTATTATTAAGATTATTTTTAAGGGTTCATCTATTGGAATGAGAGTTCGATTATATTGAGTATCAACACATTCCAAGAAGTTAGAAACCCAGTATTATTAAGATTATTTTTAAGGGTTTGTCTATTGGAACGAGAGTTCGATTATATTGCGTATCAACACATTCCAAGAAGTTTAAATACATTAGTAGATGCAATTGCTTCTAGTATTATAAGCAGATATTTGCAATAACAAAGTAATAAATCAACATTCGATAACATGATTGAACAGGTAACTGGAAATAATAGCATATCATAGTATAAATGTAGTGTTCAAAAACTAGTACATTGTCTTCGATCATAGGTTCAAAACACCTTATGATCGGAAAAAAGTGATACAAAAAATGAGTCTACAAGTAAATCATCCACTATCCATGGTGATGGTCATGATAATACATAATGCTCTTGCCACCCTAGTCAAAAATCTCCTGAATGGTCCAGGAACACCAATGACGTATCTCTGTAGACGGAGTGGGATGTCATCTATGGTAGTCTCAGGAATATCCATAGTGAGCTGCTCCAAATGGTGTTCTAAATCAGTCAGGATATCTGCAGTCTAATCCTGTGGGGGTGGTGGTGTTGCTATTGCATCCCTTTTCCTCCGGTCAAAGGGGCGGAGAATGGCTGGTCGACTCGGACCCACATCTGCATTTGAAATTTTTGTTATCAGTTTTGGACGATTTAAAAACAAATAAAAATTAGAAATTAGAACATGTCAAAAGATATTTTTTTACCTGACTCATCCCACTAAGCTCCTGGAGGAAGGGGCATATCCCGGTCGCCGCGAAAATCCATGCCCGCATAAGGAAAATCCTCTATCACAAAAATTTGGCGTTCTAGACAACGAAAATAAGTCGAGGGAAATCGAAAAATCTCCCCAACCTCATTGTGGTGGGCCATCAAAGCAACCCAACAAACCATCTGAGGCTCTCGAGGTCGACCAACATCAACAGGAATATGCTGTGGGGCTAACATAGGAATCCTCTCTAGAGCAAAGGTGACTACGATTGACCCATATTTGAAGTTGTTTAACTTCCCATTATTTGCTCTGGTAAGTTGGCCTTTCACATTTGCCAACACTGCCTCGCACCAGTTGAATATGGTGCCTCGGAAACAATCTACTGCAATCCGCATCTGAGATCCAGTAGCTACATGCAAAGCTGCACTTCCACACAACTTGACAACGGTAAAAGAAATCACTTTTAACTCAGGACAGATGATAGTTTTAATGTCGATCCATTTGTCTTTGGGATTGGCTTCATCATTAAAAAAATCTAATTTCAGGCTAGCAATAGACGGGCCACCTGGCCTAGCCCCAAATAGAGATAGTGGTTCGCCTCTCCTAGACAAACCAGTCAAAAAATATATGTCCTCCGGCTCAATTTCGAGCTGGTGACCCTCGATCACGAAACACTGGTCCTGAACGTCCCATTTTCTTACCAACCAAGTAAGAATATCTACTTGAGCTCTCATGCCATTGATAGCCCAAAATTTGAAAAGCCCGCATGCTCTTAAAAATTGCAAAGTAGGTTGATGGATCATTGCTTCTTCATCTACCTCCTCATGTTCCCGTTCTTGCCAAATGAGCATTGTAGATATCCTACAAAAAGTAAAATGAAGGATTAGAATCATTTTGAAACAAAAAATTTGGGCAATTTAGGAGGAAAATATGTTTTTAAATTCGTTACGGCGCCCCCGCACTTTACGCTCAGAGACAATGCGTAGCTCCGCACGGGCTTTGTGTTAAAAGTGCAGGGCCCTGACATTTTCCTTTGTAAGAAAATGTCGGGGTCTGCAAGTACCTAATGTCTTACCTTGGGACCCCCGAGGGAAGATTTTTCAACCTATTTTCCTCCCAAAAATGAAATTTTGACCCTAATTTAAAAAATTGAATGGATGAAAAGCAAGAGAAAGAGATTGTGGATTACCTAGAGCATATGGTTTTCGATTCCAACGGTCGGTTTGTCCAGAATCTTCTCCGAAGCGTTTTTTTACCAAAAGCTCTAAAATCTTCACTCCAAACTCAAACGGTGAAAATGAACTTGAAAAACTCCTTTTTATAAGTTTTTTCGAATAAATAAGTTTTAAATTTGTTTATTTTTCACTTGAAAAAGATGGTTTTTTCAAAAAAATTTTATTATTGAAATAGGTATGTTTAATTTTTCAAGTTTTTGTGCAGAATACTGGAATTTTCAGGCGAAATGATCATTTTTGACGAAGAGTATACTTTTATCACTTTTTCGGGCTCTTTAAAATTTGCAAAAATGTGAAACCATGGAGTCCTCTTTTAAGCCCTTTTCAGACTCTCTAAAAATGAAAATATTTCCGAGTAATTGATTATTCGAACTCGTTAAAGTAAATGAGCGGTCGTCCCTTCAGTATAAGTTTACCCCTTTTCCGGACTGAAATGGACTATTTACGAAAAAAGTATATGCTGACTAATCATGGTCAATAGAGTTCTCCCTTCCATTATTTTATCCTTTTTCAAGCCTGAGAGACTAAATTTATGAAAAAGTACACCCATGGAGTTTTCCTAAGTTTTTTCTTCTAACTCCCTAAAAATGAAAAACACCGAGTTTCTCCTATACTGGACCTAGATTAAATTTATGATGAGAACATGAGTCTGAGCAGACCACTCCTTCTTGAGTTCGTTAAAAGCTAAGTTGGACTCATCCGAAGGACAGAGCTTATAAACAAGAAAATGTTATCCTCCTCAAGCTTGTCAAAAATAAAGAGGTACTTGCCGAGAAATGGTGGGGGAAAGAAAAGCAAGATTCATTATTTACAATTTGATTTATGAAACATTATACCACTCTTGAACATGACACTTTTGTCACACTTCCACAGGTTGAAATCCTTTGCCTATCGAGTTAATCGGATCACATTGAAGGTCTTGGTCGGTTTAGGTATTAGCTTAGGAAAGCGTCACCAAACCATCTGCCGGTGTTATGTGTTCAAGAGGACGATCAGACAAACAGATTCATCTGCCGTTTGCCATTCGCGTTGACCATCCTGAGATAGTCCTTACAAAATTTCTTCAAAACTTGATCTATGGTTTCGTGTCGTGAGCTTACTTACGACGGATCACTTTCTATCGACGACAGCTCATCATCTAGGAAGTTGATCTAGAATCCGTCAGTACCTTGGAATCTGCATGCCTTAATGGTAAATTTCTCGCCTTCGACGACAAGATGCATCATTGACCTTCGATCGAACGATTCCGTGAAATGTTCGACTCCAGATCGCTTATTCACATTTCATGGATTGTACTGAGTACTTTGAGAGCCATTAACATTATTGGTGGTCTCTCTCACACTTGTTAACAGTTCACATCATTGACTAGTAATCAAGTGGTTTCTACCATGTTCGACTTCAACACATTCAATCGCATGGATAGAATCGTACTAGTTCGGGAAGCAAAAATCAAGACCCTGGATCTAGTTTCCACCATCTAGGTTGCGAGGAGTTTTATTATTCATTATGCAGTAGAATATTCATTACAGATGGCTGCGCCTATGTTGTGTCTACACTATTGATGGAATATTAAAATCATGTCTGTATCAGAACAAGTTTAGTTAGTTTTGATCTGAGTATGGGAATGCCTACCTCAGCGATGATATATATATATGTGTGTGTGTGTGTGTGTGTGTGTGTGTGTGTGTGTGCGTGTGAGTGTGTGTGTTGCGTTGAATGTTTTTACAGGGTTCTGATTGGGGTGTCCACAGGCTAATCCTTGAAATGATAAAGCACATCACTCTTCGAATACTCTCAGACTTCACACTTTAGGGGGAAATTTTTTGCACTTAAATTTGTCACCATGACATTTTAGTACTCCCTTAGAAGTCTACAACATCAAAGATCCTAAATTCAAGCCTTGAAATTAAGAGAAAAGCTCATAAAAGTCTTAAAAACTCTTATACCGCACTTTCTCTTAGTATTTCTTGTGGTGCCGCACTTTATTGCTCTAAATCATGCGGAGCTAAATGCACTTTCTATTTATTAAAGGTGTGGAACCTTGTAAAAGATAAGAAAAGGTGCAAGTAAAATCTACAAGTTTAGATTGAGTCATTTTTGGAAGCCTCTAGAAACATTACTGCGGTGGAAAGTCCGCTCTTTTCAGTTTCATGCATCCCATCCATTAAGGAGCTAACCCCTTGATGTAAGGAACTAATCCCTTTGAAGGAGGATCCTATCCCTTCTTGTATGGAGCTGTAACTTCCTCTCTTTCACTATAAAAAGAGGCATAGGGCAGCCTCAAAGGGTTACGATTGATGAGTTGAAGCTTTAGTATTGTTGGAGGTGAAATGCTGTTGAAACTCAGACCCTTTTAGCTGAGATTTTATGTGGGAAATATTACATACCTATATGTATCTCGGTTGGAAGAGTTCAAGGCTTTTCATAGTAAAGAAAACGCCTGTTCCAGACCCCAAGAAGGCCTGTATGACATCAAGGTGGACACAGTTGTAAGGCTCTTCTTATTTAAGTTAATACAAATAAGTCCATTTTTCTCAATAAGTTGTCAATTGATTGGTTTATTTTATGGATTCCTTGATCACCATAACCGATATGATTTATGAATATATGCTATGCAGGTACTATTTGATGTTTGCTTGTTTATGATTGCAGATCTTCAAAGGCAAATCTTTCGAGCGACTGAAGGACTACTACTACAAACAAGCATTGGATCAAAGGTAAGATTGTAAAACCTTCATAACATTTAATTATGAATCACGATATATCTAGAGAAAGATAGATTTAATTGTCCATTTGTTTCTAGTTGTTCGTAGGACACTTGGGAGGTCTGTCTTGTCTGCAAGAATGACTTATCCGTCTAACAGCTTGAAAGCCTAAACATTGTGTCTCTTGTGCATTTGATAATTGGCTTGATGAAGAACATAATAATATAACAAATATAAGATCTAAGTGAAAGAAGCATAACGAAATCACAAGTAATTATCAAGAAGAGAAATTTTAATAAAAGCGCTAATTTCTAAACATGGTATCAGAGCTAAGGTCTTGAAGACAAGAAATGGTAGTTTAGCAAGAAGGCATAAGGTTCAAGCTTCAAAGAAGACATCAAGGATAAATTTTCAAGAAAACATCAAGGCTGAAAGAAGGATATACTTGATAAATTCAATATCTATATCTAAGAATATCTCCATTCATTCAAGAAGGAAAATTTTGGAGGAAGTTAGGAAAACCCTCAAGCCATATCAAGAATACCAAAGACCTCACTCAAAGGACTTATACATCAAGGTCCTTTCAAAAGGAAAAGCAAGACCAAAGAGGTGATCTTCATCTTCAAATAATCTAAATCTATTTGGTGTTGAAGCCAAATCAACAATATTAGATACCTTAACAAATCATCATTTTGTTGAATTCATCATCAGGCCATCCTTGATCATCATCATCATCAAGGATCCAAGGTGATCTACCTCTTTACACCACTCTTAAGGAAGTCAAACTAAGAAGGAGCTTCTGCTACTATCTACATCATCAAAAAGGAAGAAGCCAGTAAAGGAATAAAAGCATCTACACCAAGTAAGTATCTTTATGACTTCATCTGAATCTATCAAAATGATTTTTTGCGAGGAAAGCAACAAATTGTCTAGGTCTTCGAACTTTCTTGCATGGAAGAAAAGGAGAGATCTGAATCTTATTGAAAATGAAGTCATGGACTATATTAAAGGATTTGCAAGTCGACCTTAAAAAGAATATACTCAAGCTCATGCCAAATACATGAAGTAGGTAGTGAGAGCCCAAAGGATTCTTATAGAATCTATAAAAGACTCTCCCATCCCCTATGTATCAAAACTAGAAACATTACAAGAAATATATGAAAAATTGGTCGAGCTATTCTCGGTAAGTACTGTAGGGGAAGTAATATCTCTGAGACAAGATCTATACAAGTTGAAGGTGTCAATAGAGGAAGGAATAACTTCATATTTTATGAAGATTTTTGAAATACAAGATCAACTGCAGGAATTGGGAGAAGTAATGTCTGATAGAGAAATGACTACAATGGTGTTAATTGCTCTACCAGAGGGATGGGGAAACTTCACTTCAAGCATATATGGGAAGAAACAAACAACACAGTTCCAATATCTATGGTATCTATGTAAAATAGAGGCGAAAATATTAAAAGCTAAAATTGATACAAGATCAAATGAAGAAAATCAATCCTATGTTGCCATATCAAGAAGGAAGCGAAAATTTGGTAAGTTTGGTCCTTAGAAGAAAAGGAAACATGGATAATATACGATGCTATGGATGTAATGAACTTGGGCACTATAAGAAATATTTTCCCAAACCTAATAAATACAAGAGGAAAAAGGAAAAATCCCATGTCATCGGAGAAATGGAAGAACCAGATTCAAAGAAACCTAAGAAAGAAGAAGTGAAATATATCTACTATGATTGAGATCACCTTCCTCTTTAAGAGGTGTCTATTAGTTTTAAAATAGTAGTTAGGAAGCATTGTATATTATATCAACGATGCTATGCAATAAGTGGCTCCTCGAAACCTCACTTAAAATAAAATTTATAGAAGGCAGTCATATAGATCAAGGTTCATCATTCATTAATCAATATGAAAATAGGTGTTGACAATTTCTAATGGAGTCCTCTTTGGATTCACTGTTTAGAAATATTGCAAAAGGTTTCATTAAGAACTATATCTTGTAGAATTATGGGATTATGATCTGATGACATATTGATGAAGCAAATCAAGGGAATGAAACTTTTCATTCTAAAATGTTGTAGGATGACTCAAAAGGAAAAGAGATGAGGTACATGTATATTTATGCTTACATTGGATGCTATGAAGTGATGTCATATCGTTGCAGGTAATATACTTCTATCTTTAGAAGTATGATCAAAGGAAAATAGAATCTCCTCTGATACACAGGTTGTGAAAAAGGCATGATCCACGCCAGATGAAATCAACATAATATGTCCTCATATTAAATATGAAGTGGATGTACACAATCAAGGAACTGCATATTAGAAGCTCCTGGGAATGAATTCAAATTGTGTGAAGAAAGAAAGGAAGAGATCATGAGAAGTGCAACCATGATAAGAGGCAGCCAAACATCCAAGGAATCCAAGAATACTTGACTAGGAAATCTCCTAGGAAGATATGTAGACTCTGATGCAAGTCTGGAAAAGATGGAGACCCTTGACAATACATATCTTTAGAAGATGTGTCAAATCTGTATGAAGGATGTTGATACATACAAGAAGATGTCATGGCGAAAGATCATCACTAAGGTAATTTTTTATTTAAGGGTTCATACTTATAATTGAATAATACCTAGATGAGCTTATGTGGGGCTGCCAAAGGGAAGCATATGTATTCCACAATTTGATAATGATGTGGAAGTATGGAAGATCCTTGGAAGAAATATGGCTCGAAAGATAGCAGCATGGCATGAAGCTAGAATAGATGCGAAGATTGATGGATCACTTTCTAATAGAAGACATGACTCGTGGATGAAAGTGATGGATTATCTATGCCCTATGAAGAGATCCCAAAGATGAAGACTCCTCAACGACAAATAAATTCATGACATCTAAGAAAGAAGTTCTTCATGAGCAACTGGGTGTTTTCATCATTGTTGTTGTAGGTCCCTGATTAAGAAGGAGCCTGGTAATAAGTTTCTTACTTGGAAGAAACTTGGTAAATCTTAATCCAAAGGGAGATTAGATACATTCCTTTGTGGAATAGGTCCTCCCTAGTTGAGATGGAGATATTGACACATTTTTCCTGGTCTTCACCTGGGAAGACAAAATGGGGGATTGGCTAATCATCTGGCATCCGATATTCTCTAAGGATGTATTAGGGAATCCAAGATAAGAGTAGTCGTGGAAGGACCGATATTCTTTGAGGATTGGGAATCCAAGGTAAGAATAGTCCTGGACATACCCTAAGTGAACTCAGGTGGGGTATGATCCGAGAGATATAATGATGAAGGTGTCTAGTATCATTGGAATCGCCAGCATTGGAGCTCAAAGATCTCATGGAGAGACGGAGCAGTTAGTCAAGGCCTTGCACTATGACAATGTTGGTTGATATGATGTTATACAGATGGGATTACCAATCCGATACTTCTTGTGATATTCTTCAGATTGAGAGTGACCATGTAGCATTATTAATACCTCCCTGGTTAAGAGGGAGTGTTGAAAAGTGTAACTACGTTTGGTCTTCATAATGACTTGTAATTATGAATTTATGTAATGAAGAAGACAAAGATAATAAAATGAGCAAGGATTTTTTATTATAGGTCAAAGACTTATTCTTAATGTATTCAGGAGTTTTTCATCTTGTCATAAATATAATTTAGAGTCATGTATACGAAGTGATGTTACATTTTTGTAAATGACAATTTATTGATGTAAAAGTATACTCCAAACCCTTTTCACTATGCTCCACAAGTCAGCTCAGAATATGTTGGAGAACCTCCCTTGATGAAGTTGCCACACACTCTTATGATCATGTCGACCTAAGTAATGTAAGATAGTCAGTATAAATAGAAATTTTTGTGGACTCATTGGACACACAAGAACTTGGATAAGCATTTCAGATAAGTTTGTAATAGGTGAAGCGGAAGTCTGCAATTTGAGCGAGGAAAGTGGCCAATCAACGAAGAAGAAAGGAGGATTTCTTGTCTCTATCTTGGGTATAATACACTATGTTCATTTTAGGAAGGTCGAGGATTGTTACAGTAAGAGACAACTCTATGATCCAGCATGTAAAACGGTGAGAGAAGGATAAGGTCACACAACAAATAAAGGGACTATGATTGGAAGGTGTGCCATCAAAGAATACCTCGCACATCTATGTTTTGGGTCTCGTATATTTCAGAGAGACCAAGGGTATATGCAATGTGAAGGAGGGCTTGTGCAACATGACAAAGATAGTTTGGTCTAAGATATTAAAGGTGCAGTAGGAAGGTCGAGGTGTAATCTCTTGAAGATCAAGGTCAGATCAAAGGAGGAAAGAATAGAAGGCTAGGAACGAAGCTTTCCTAGTGTTCATGCAAAGCAATGTAGAAAAGAAAGATTAACATAACGAGCCTAAAAGAGCAAGTGACAAGGGTGTTGGAGGCATACTAGTGTCAAGGGTCTTTGTCATGGTCTTCGTACTCATCAATTGAAGGACTATAAGAAGAACTACTATCGGGTTTTCCTCTTGAAGAGGGAGAGGTTTTGGTCGTGGCTTCAAAGCCTAAACATTGTGTCTCTTCTGCATTTGATAATTGACTTGATCAAGAACATAATAATATAACGAATATAAGATCTAAGTGAAATATGAATAACGAAATCACTAGTAATTATCAAGAAGATAATTTTTAATAAAATCCCTAATTTCTCAACATTCAGGTGTGGAGAGAGATATAGAAGATTGTTTTTTTGTTTAGCCAATATACTAGACAACCTCCCATGAAGAATAAATTTCCACTAGTACTTTTTCGATTTTCTACGCTTCCATCCCAATTAGCATCAGTGTAAGTTTCCATGGTAAGAGTTGTGATTTTGGGATACCATATGCCAAAATTAGGAAAACCTTTCAAATATCTGAGAATTATTTTCATAGCCAACAAATGGGATTCCTCATGAGCTGATTGAAATCTTTCCACCATTCCTACTGCTTGCAATATCAGGTCGTGAAGCAGTTAATTATAAAAGAGCTCCAATTATTGACCTGTAAAGAATTGCATCCACCGAAAGGGATTCATCATCTTTTCTTAATTTGCAATTTGTAGTCATTGGTGTGCTCATAGGAGCACATTCTTCCATCCCATATCTATTAAGCATGTCATTACGATATTTTTCTTAGGATATGAACATACCTGCTTTAGTTTGAGTTACTTGTAGTCCAAGGAAGTAAGATAGCTCACCAATCATAGACATTTCAAACTCCTTAGACATATTTTAAGAAAATTCTTGACTCACCTCATCATTGTTTTTGGAAAAAATCAGATCATCAACATACACAAGAGTGAATAGCAATTTATATTTGTCCATCTTCATGTAGAGATTACTTCCTGCCACCCCCTTTTTGAAACCTTCTTGTTTCAGACAATGATCCAATCTTGCATACCAAGCTCTAGGAGATTGTTTCAATCCATATAATGCCTTTTTCAACTTACATACAAAGTCTTTTCCTTCTACCAAATCAAACCCTTTTGGTTGCTCCATGTAAACTTCTTCATTTAGATCACTATTTATAATTGTTGATTTCACATCCATTTGATAAAATTTGAACCCTTTTGAACAAGAAAATGCCAAAAACATTCTTGTAGCTTCCAACTGAGCTACAGGGGCAAAGGTTTCTTCAAAGTCAATTCCTTCAATTTGTGAGTATCCTTTACAAACAATCCTTCCCTTATTTTTGATGATTTGTCCATCTTCATTCATTTTTTTTTGAACACCAACTTGGTTCCAATTATAATTTTATCTTTTGGACGAGGTATAAGTTCCCATGTTTCGTTCTTTTCGATTTGAAACACTTCTTCTTCCACAACTTCCACCCAATGAGGGTCCTTATTAGCTTGAGCAAAGTTTTCTCATTCTACCATGGATAATAAAGCAACATCATCTTTTCTTGGTGTACTTGTCATCCTTCTTCGGGTTTGTATTCCATCATTTACATTACCAATAATCTATTCTTTCGGATGGTGTTTTTGGAGGAATCTTACTTTTTATAGAGTTTGATATGGTTCCTTTTGATTTTCTTGATCAATTTCTTCCTTTGTTGACTCTTCTTCGAATTATTCAAAAATGGAGTCTTCTTTATGGACTTCAAGTCCCTTTTCTAGAAGTGCTTAGTCAATCTTTACATCAATGGTTTCCACTGCCTTTCATAGTCGATTATTGTAGAACTTGTATGCTTTGCTCCTCGTAGAATATCCAAGAAATATTCCTTCATCAACACGAGAATCAAACTTGGCTGGTGAGTCATCATTGATCTTCATAAATCATTTGCTTCCAAAAATTCTAAAATATTTCACTGAGGCAGGTCGTCCTTTCCATAATTCATATGGAGTCTTGTAATTATTTGGTCTTAGTTGAGCTCTATCCAAGGTGTATATTTTTGTCCCAACTGCTTCTCTCCAAAACTTGGTCTGCAAATCAACTGTTGGTAACATTTTTCTTGCCATTTCTTATACAATTGTGTTTATTCTTTCTACAACTATGTTTTGTTTACGAGTTCTAGCTACAAAGAGTTCTCTTTTGATTCCATGTATTTTACAGAAATAATTGAATTCCCTTGAAGTGAATTCTCCTCATCTATCTATTCTAAAACACTTGATTCTTGATTCTTTTTCATTTCCTACAAGAGCTTTGAAATTCTTAAAACATTCAAAAGCTTCAAATTTGAATTTTATAAAGAATACCCACCTCATTCTAGTATATTCATCTACAAATAGAGTAAAGTACCTTTCTCCTTGTAAACCTGGAGTTCTGGTTGGTCCACATAAATATGCATGTATGATCTCCAAATGTTTTGATGTTGAGAACTCCTTAGTCATTAAGCAAGTTATAATTTGCTTCCCATGCTGACATGGCCCACACACAAATTGTTCCGACTTTATAATTTTTGGTATATCCCTCACTGCACTTGTTTCATTGATATTAACCAAGTTGTCGAAGTTTAGATGTCCCAATCGTTTTCGCCATAACCAAATTTCATCTATTCGACTCATATAGAGTTTTTCTTCTTCAATTTTACTCAAAATGTATACATTATCAAGTGTTCTTACTCCTTTTCCCACAAGTTCTCTTGAAGAGGGTTTTCTTATCTCACAGTCTTTTGTACTAAAGATAACATTATCTCCTTGGCCACAAATCTGCCTAACACTTAGAAGATTTTGTTTGAGCCCTTCCACCAGCAATGAATTTTGTGTTTTTACCTTTCCATTAATGAGAGAGAAATTGTTCCTTTTCTGACAATCTTAGCAGATCCACTTCCAAAGGATACATTTCCATCATTTTTGTTTAATGAGATAAACTTCGTTTGGTCACCCGTCATGTGTCTTGAACATCCACTGTCAACAAACCATTGATTTTCATTACTATGTGCACATAAAACTATGCTACATTTATCTGTAGTGGGTTCCCCCTTCTTCAACTCTTCCCTTTTTGATATAAATGGACAATTTTGTGCATCGTGGTCAAAATCATTGCATTTTCAGCATACTAGATCATACTTAACCTTAGGATCAAATGAATTATAGGTATTGATTTTACCTTGTTCTTTTAAGCTTCATGGTTTTCTTTGATAATTTGTCCTATGTCTTAAGTTATTATCCTTATAAGCCTTGCAATGCTTAGCTTGATGACCAAAGTTTTTACAATGGAAACAGCAACCAAGAAAGAGAGTTTGATACTTGTTAGGATAGCCTTGACTTGATGTAATATTCTTCCCTGTAGATAGCTTTCCTTCATTCCTTGGGTTGTTGTAGGTGGAACTTTGTCCTTGGTGGAACGACTTCTCCTCTTTTGGATGATTGCAAAGGATGTCAACATAACTTCTTTGGATTTTTTCATTGGCATCCTTCTTTGAACTTGATGATTCTCCTTTGAAACCAATTCCAGTCTTATCATTTTGAGGTATTTGAGTATTAAGGATGTTATCAAGAGTTTGTGAGCTTTGCCAACTCTTATTAACCTGATTCAACTCTTTCCTTGGAGATACAGTTTTAGCTTCGCATTTTTCGCATATTTCTTCCCTTTCTTTTAGTGTTTTGTTGAAGAATTCTTCCTTCCTTTGTACTTCTTCCTTTTCTACTTTGAGAGAAATGACCTTCTTCCTTAATTTCTCATTTACTTCAATGGCACTCATTAGTAATTCATCCACATTTCCTCCATATTCATTTTCAGAATCATCATAATTTGTAAATGCCATGAACAATACTTCCTTTCTTCCAGCATAGTCATCTTCTTCATCAAACTCATCATTATCCCTTTTGAGTAGAAAGGTATTTTTAGTTGATTTTTTGTTTGTAATCAAGAATTCTTCTTCATCGGAGTAATCTTGTTTGGAGAATAAATTCTTCTTATTTGACCCTTTCTTCTTGAACATCTTATTTCTATATTCTTCTTCATCATCGCTATCATGTTTATGAGTTCATTTTGTAGCATAATTCCCTATTCTTCCACACTTAAAACAAATGAGAGGATACTTACCTTTGAGCTTGGATCCTTTCCTTAGTTTCCTCACTAATTGTGCTAGTTTTGTTTCAGTATGGGAATCATCACTGCTATAATTACAAATTTTCCCTTTCTTTTATGATTTTGAAGCCTTTAATGCAACTTCCTTGGAGTTTTGGTCTAACGAAAATCGTGATTCCATAAACTTTTCTCATTTCACATGCAATAAGAATCCCATGAAGTTTGTCCATATTTAGAGAATCTAAGTCTTTTATTTATTCTATGGCACTTACTTTGGAATCAAACCATTCAGGAAGTGATCTTAAAACTTTTTGGACAACTACACTTTCTTCAATGTTTTCACTTAGACCCTTGAATGAGTTGAAAACTTCATCCACTCCAAGGAAAAAGGCCGCAAAATCTTCTTCATCGTTGATCTTAAGTCTCTCAAATTGTATTTTATAAGTTTGTAGTTTTTCCTTCTTGACTTTGGAGTCTCCATCATAGATAACAATTAGCTTGTCCCACATTTCCTTGGCGGATTCAAAGTTCATAACTTTTGTAAATTTTGAATCATAAATTCCACTTGTTATAGAATTTAGTGCTTTGGCATTTGCTAGATAAAGTTTCATTCCATCCTGATTTGTTGGAGGAGTAGGTGGAACTATATATCCATCCAGAATTGATTTCCATACTTTAGGTCCAAGAGACATTAAATAGAATGTCATCCTACGCTTCCAAAAACCAAAATTTGTTCCATCAAATTGGGTTATTTTTCCTTAATCCCGATTTTTCATTGTGACTTAAGAATCCTTCTTCCAATTATTAGGTTGATTATGAAGGAGTTGGATCTGATACCAATTGTTGGAAATACTGAGATGGGGGTGAATCAATATTTATTTTCAATTGTTATGTTTACTAGTTAAGGTTCTTCACAATTATAATCATAAAATAAATAATAAGAATTTTATTAGGAACACGTGAGGACAACAATCCTCATTTTAAAAAAATATGAGTACAATGATGTTGAGGGCTCCAACCCTTCAAACTACCAGGCTCCAAGATGTTGCGAAGCTCTAACTTGGGATTTATTAGGCTCCAACCTCTAGGGTTCCAACCTTATATTTCTTAGGGCTCCAGCCTTGTTTTTAGAGGCTCTAACCCTTAGGGCACCAACCCTTCAACCTTTTTAATAAAATGAATGAGTGACTTACCTCAAATTCTCCATAAGTGTTGTTCCAGACTTCCAATTTTTCCACTGAATATTCTTCACACTTCAATACTTCATTATAAAACCACCAAATCTTTCATTGTCCAAGGTTTAACTTTTTCATGCCTCCACCACTTCAATCCTTACTTTTTCAATGTTCATGCCTACATTAGATGTCCACATAAAAACTTAATGATGGCAAACCACAATCATTCCACAGTGTTATATTCACTAATATATTACACCGAGCCCTCCACAGATGTGTTATATCAGACCTCCAGAGTATCACTGGTCAACACTTCAAATAGTGTTCTCACCGAGCTCAAAGGATACACCAGTTTATAGTTCAAGATCATTGTTGCCTAGATAAATGTTCCAGAATTATGGGGAGAGGTCTGAAGCTTTATAACCAATTTTTGAGATGTCCAAGCCCTTATTGCAATGATCTGAAGGCTTGAGGTTATTTAACAACCATTGTCTAAAAATGGTCTGAACTGTTGTAGATGATTCAAGTCTCCACGGACCGAAAACCAAAGAGGTAATAGAATTTCCAAACCTCCAAGTATAATATCACAAGGTATTTGAAGTTGTCCTGAGCATTCTGTGGCTAGGTTTGAGTCTTAGTTCAACTGATCTAAAGTCATGTAGGTGCCTGCTACAAGTTTGAGTTGTTAAGCCTTCAGTTTGAGTTGTATATCAGAAGATATGAGGTAGGTATACTTCTATCCTCACATGATCTGAACCCACTTCTTATCACAGGTCTAAGATAGCTACAAGTCTGAGCTGTATAGATGATCAATTTATATTTTAACCCAAGCAAATATTTATTCAAAAAAAACCTTCTCAATGCTTCTAATTTCACGAGTTGTGAACTATATTATATCTCTTGTGATTTATTCACCGAATTGATGGCTGGAAAGTGAAGTGTTAGACTTGAATGTATAGTTGTTGGAGTGTGTCTGAAGGGACATTACTTTTGGACGTGAGGTCGACTAGAGTAACTAAGCCTAGGTCATCTAGGATTGAAAATAGGATATATTAACTTAAAAAAATGTTTTCTCTTAAACTATTGGGCGTTAGAGGATGAGTGAGGACTCATTGGAAAGAGGAAAGATTCCTCTACAAGTTAGTGGAGGATTCATTGTAACATTATGGCTTCAAGATGTTAAAAATAGTTTTCTTTATGAATGTTTAGAAATTTATGGTACAGACCTTAGGGTTTTTAGGATTCTTTATGCATAAAGACATTTGGACTAGGATAAGAGTTAGAGAATATTCATTAGGGCTCCAAGTGTGGTCTTAAACAATCATCCATGTCATCAAGTGTGTCATCATGACCTTCAATTTTGCTCATATTGACATCAATGAAAATTATTGACCAACAAGACCCGGGTTTTGCAACAGGATCCTTTGTTAATTTTCTTCAACATTCATTGACGCTTTTACCTCTATCGGGATTGTTGTATATCGTAACTTCTTAAAACAATTTTTTTAAGATCTTCCAATATTCCGATATCCCGAACCTCTGATATTTCGATGTCATGGACCTCTGATATTCCGATATCCTGGATCTCCAATATTTCAATATCCTTCTTAAGGCTTCAAGTCCCTAGTGTTATAAAACCAGCTCCCAAAATAGAAGAAAAGAGAGATCAATGCCTTAGAAATTAGGCACTTCGAGGGGGAAACCTCCTTTATATTACATAAATGAACAATTCTTGAATGATACAAATGAAAAAACCTTCTTTCTATATATAAGAGTCCATGGGGTCACAATGTAATCCTATCCACCTAACAATAATAATGTAATGGCACAACAATAACAATAGTGGGCTTCTATGGGGCACAATAATAAAAATATGGGGACTAAAAGGGTACAACAATAACAATAAGGGGGCTACACTAACAACAATAAGGGACTACACTAGTAATATAGGGACCTAACATGCCCCTCTCCTTCAAAAAAGTGTTGTCGTCAACGCTTGAGTAGCTTTTGATGCTTCTGTATAAAATTCTCATCCTCCCGTGTGGAATATTCAGTGGGTAAGTTCTTCCACTTAATGAGATACTATGAAATTGATCGATTTCGTAGCTATCAAGTTCTTGTTTGCATGACTGCTTCAGGTCCCAATATGATTTTTCCTTCCTCATCAAGTTCTGTCAATATGGTTTGAACTAGAAGTTTGTCACCTATAACCTTCTTTAAGCATGAAACATGGAAAACTGGGTGCACTCAAGAAGAAGCAGGAAGCTCCAATTTGTATTCCATAGTACCAATCTTTTCCAGCACCTTGTAAAGACCATATGACTTTGGTGATAACTTATTATCCTTCTTAGCTTGCTTGAGGGACAATTGTTTGTATGGTTGTTGTCATAAAAATACCTAGTCTCCTACAAAACTTCTCTCGTTGCGATGTTGATCTGCCTGTTGTTTCATTCGATTTTGTGCAAAATTTAGGTTATCCTTAAGAGTTGGAGAACTTGTTCTTGATGCTTGATGTGATCTTCCACTACTTGAACCTTAGAATTTTCTCTTAAAGATGATGTGATGGATGATGGATGATATCCATAAAGTGCCATAAATGGGGTCATTTTTGCTGCAGTATGGAAGGAATTATTATACCACCATTCAGCCAGAGGTAACCACTTGACCCATTGTGTTTTTTTATCAAATACAAAACAACGAAGATATCCTTCCAAACATTTGTTCACTATCTCAATTTTCCCATTGGATTGAGAATGATAAGATGAGCTATGAGCTAGTTGAGTACACAAACAATAAAATAATTTTGTCCAAAAATTTCCAGTCAAAATGGGATCTCTGTCGCTTACAATAATCTTTGGGTTTCCATGTAGCTTTTGAATTGTTTCCATAAATGCAGTAGCAACTGTACTTGATTTAAATGGATGAGATAATGCACAAAATTGTGCATACTTAGTAATTTTATAAACTACCACCATGATGACACTATTTCCTTCAGACTTAGGTAAACCTGTGATAAAATCCATTGAAACCTCCTCCTAATGTTGACTTGGAATGGATAAAGGTTGTAGCAGACCCGAGGTCTTAATTTTCTCAACTTTATTTTGCTCGCAAACCAAAAACTCTGCCACAAACATTTAAATATCTGATTTAAGAGCATCCCAAAAAAATTCTTTCTTCACCCTGTGGTAAGTTTTTAAAAATTCCGAGTGTCCTCCTAAGGGAGAGGTGTGCAATTCCAAAAGAATATTTTGTTTTAGTTAGGAATTCTTACAAAGATATAAGAGATATTTGTACCATAAGGAATCTTTCCACCTAAATGTATCAGATGTATTGGGATCTTGCTGCAACTTTTGAATGTCTATCCATACTTCTTCGTCATTCTTCCTTTCCTCTCTTGCTTTGGTTATCCAATCTAGTTGGATAATAGAAATGGCACAAAGCAATTCTTCCACCTCCTCATCCTTTCTTGAGAGTGCATCTGCAACAACATTTATCTTCCCTTTTTTGTAGATGATTTCAAAGTCATAACCCAACATCTTTGTGACCCATTTTTGCTGCTCTTCTAAACATAATATTTGTTCCAACATTTATATAAGACTATCATGATTAGTTTTTACCTTGAAGTATCTTCCCATTAGGTAAGGTCACCATTTCTTTAGTGCATGTAGTATTTCCAACATTTCCTTCTCATAAATAGCTTTATGTAAATATTTTCCTTTTATTGGAAGACTTTCAAAAGAAATGGGTCTTCCTTCTTGCATTAAAACAACACCAATTCCATTTCCCGAGGCATCAAATTCCATAATAAAGGTTTTTGTGAAGTCTGACGTAGCTAAGACCGGTGCTAGGCACATTGCCTCTTTAAGATGTTCAAAGGCCTTAGTTGCTTCAGGAGTCCATGAAAATGCATCTTTCTTCAATAATGTTGTTAGAGGTGCTGCTATTCTCCCATAATTCTTAACAAACTTGCGATAATAGCCCGTTAACCCGAGAAATCCTCGCAACTGCTTTATTGTCTTGGGGACTTTCCATTCCGTAATGGCTTTAATTTTGTTAGGGTCTACTTTAACACCCTCGTGAGATATAATATGACCCAGATATTCCACCTCTTGTACTCCAAAGAAACATTTGGATGTTTTTGCATTTAATTGTTTCTCCTGCAATAGTTTGAGCACCCTGTCAACATGTTCAACATGATCCTTCCAAGACCTTTTGTAGATAAGTATATCATAAAAAAATATTAACACAAATTTTCTAAGGAAGGGTTTGGAAATGGAATTCATCAACCCTTGAAATGTAGAAGGTGCATTGGTACAAAAGGCATAACCAAAAATTCATAATGACCCTGTTGTGAAACCAGCTTCGAAAATAGAAGAAAAGAGAGATCAACACCTTAGAAATTAGCCACTTCGAGGGAGAAAACCTCCAATACATTACATAAATGAATAATTCTTGGATGTTACAAATGACCAAAACCTCCTTCTATATATAGTAGTCCATGGGGCCACAATATAATCCTAGCCGACCTAACAATAATAATTCAAGGGCGCAGTAATAACAATATTGGCATTACAGGGGTACAACAAGAACAATAAGGGGGGTATACTAATAACAATAAGAGACTAAAATAGTAATATAGGGACCTAACATGCCCCTCTCCTTCAAAAAAGTGTTGTCCTCAACGCTTGAGTAGCTATGGGTGCTTCTGTATAAAATTCTCATCCTCCCATGTAGAATCTTTAGTGGGTAAGTTCTTCCACTTGATGAGATACTCTGAAATTGATCGTTTTCGTAGTTGTCGAGTTCTTGTTTTCGTGACTGCTTCAAGTTCCAATATGATTTTTCCTTCCTCATCAAGTTCTGGAAATGTTGTTTGAACTGGAAGATTTTCACCTATAACCTTCTTTAAGCATGAAACATGGAAAACTAGATGCACTCGCGGAGAAGTGGGAAGCTCCAATTTGTATGCCCTAGTACCAATCTTTTGCAACACCTTGTAAGGACCATAATACTTTGCCGATAATTTATTATCCTTCTTAGCTTGCTTGAGGGACATTTATTTGTATGGTTGTAGCCGTAAAAATACCCAGTCTCCTACATCAAAACTTCTCTCCCTGCGATGTTGATATGCCTGTTGTTTCATTCGATTTTGTTCCAAGTTTAGGTTATCCTTTAAGAGTTGGAGAACTTCTTGTTGATGCTTGATGTGATCTTCCACTACTTGAACCTTAGAATTTTCTCTTAAATATGATGTTATGGATGGTGGATGATATCCATGAAGTGCCATAAATGGGGTCATTTTTGCTGCAATATGGAAGGAAGTGTATACCAGCATTCAGCGAGAGGTAACCACTTGACCCATTTTTTTTTATTATCAGATACAAAACAACGAAGATATCCTTCCAAACATTTATTCACTATCTCAGTTTGACCATCAAATTGAGGATGATAAGATGAGCTATGAGCTAGTTGAGTACCCAAACAAGAAAATAACTCCGTCCAAAAATTTCCAATAAAAATGGGATCTCTGCGACTCACAATAATCTTTGGGTTTCCATGTAGCTTTTGAATTGTGTCCATAAATGTAGTAGCAATTGTACTTGCATTAAATGGATGAGATAATGCACAAAAGTGTACATACTTCGTAAGTCTATCAACTACCACCATGATGACATTCTTTCCTTCGGACTTGGGTAAAACCTGTGATAAAATCCATTGAAATCTCCTCCCAACGTTGACTTGGAATGGATAAAGGTTCTAGAAGACTCGGGGTCTTAATTGTCTCAACATTGTTTTGCTGGAAAACCAAACATTCTGCTACAAAATTTAGAATATCAGATTTAAGGCCATCCTATAAAAATTCTTTCTTCACCCTGTGGTAAGTTTTTAAAAATCCTGAGTGACCTCCTAAAGGAGAAGTGTGCAATTCCAAAATAATATTTTGTTTTAGTTGGGAACTCTTACAAAGATATAAGCGATATTTGTACCATAAGGAATAATTTTTCCAACTAAATGTATCAGATGTACTAGGATCTTGCTGCAACTTTTGAATGAGTGTCCACACTTCTTCGTCCTTCCATTCATCCCTTGCTTCAGTTATCCAATTTGATTGGATATTAGAAATGGCACAAAGAAATGCTTCCACCTCTTCATTCTTTCTTGAGAGTGCATCTGCAATAACATTTAGCTTCCCTTTTTGTAGATTATTTCAAAGTCATAACCCAACATCTTTGTGACCCATTTTTGTTGCTCTTCTGAAGATAGTCTTTGTTCCAAAAAGTGTTTAAGACTATCATGATCAGTTTTTACCTTAAAGAGTCTTCCCATTAGGTAAGGTCACCATTTCTTTAGTGCATTTAGTATTGCTAACATTTCCTTCTCATAAATAGCTTTCTATAAATATTTTCCTTTGATTGGACGACTTTCAAAAGCAATGGTTCTTCCTTCTTGCATTAAAACAACACTAATTCCATTTCCTGACGCATAACATTCCACAGTAAAGGTTTTTTTTAAAATCTGGCGTAGCTAAGACCGGTGCTAGGCACATTGTCTCTTTAAGATGTTCAAAGGCCTTAGTTGCTTCACGAGTCCATGAAAATGCATCTTTCTTCAATAATGTTGTTAGATGTGCTGCTATTCTCCCATAATTCTTAACAAACTTTCGATAATACCCTGCTAACCCGAGAAATCCTCGCAACTTCTTTATGGTTGTGGGGACTTTCCATTCCATAATGGCTTTAATTTTGTTAGGGTCTACCTTAACACCCTTGTGAGATACAATATGACCCAGATATTCCACCTCTTATACTCCAAAGAAACATTTGGATGCTTTTTCATATAATTGTTTCTCCTGCAATAGTTTGAGCACCCTGTCAACATGTTGAACATGATCCTTCCAAGACCTATTCTAGATTAGTATATCATCAAAAAATACTAGCACAAATTTTCTAAGGAAGGGTTTGAAAATGGAGTTCATCAACCCTTGAAATGTAGAAGGTGCATTGGTAAGGCCAAAAGGCATGACCAAAAATTCATAATGACCCTCATGAGTTCGAAATGTTGCTTTCGGAATATCTTCAGCCTTCATTCTAATTTGATGCTATCCTGAATGAAGATCCAACTTGGTAAAATAAATTGCTCCATGTAATTCATCATATAATTCATTAATCACAGGAGTGGGAAATTTATCTTTAATAGTGAGCTTATTGAGCTCCCTATAATCTGGACACATGTGCCATGATCCATCCTTCTTGTGCACCAATACTACTGGAGCAAAGAAGGAACTTTGACTAGGTTGAATTATACCAGCCTCTAACATTTATGCAATCATATGTTTAATTTCGCTCTTTTGGACATAAGGATATCTATAAGGCCAGATGTTTGGAGGAACACTTCCTGGATTAAAATGAATAGCATGATCATGATCACGAATAGGTGGGAGTCCTTTGGGAGTTTCAAACACCTTGGAATGATTGTCCAAGACTTTTTGGAGATCTATAGAAATAGATGATTTTGATGTTGGAACTTCTAGTGAGAATAATTGTGCAATTAAGCCTTGTTGTTCTTTCTTCAGAAGCTTTGTCATGAAATTAGAGTTTATTATCTTTCCCGGCTTCCTTGCGATACCCCATAATTCGACTTCCTTTCTTTCTGAAAAAAAATCAAGAAAATTTCTTGAAAATTAAAAGCTATTGTCCCCAAAGATTGTAACCATTGTACTCCTAGTACAACATCAACACCTCCCATTGGAATGGAAAGCATTGGACTATTCAATACATATTCCCCCATGGGTAGCTTGATATTATGGAATTTTCCAAAGCAATTTATAGTTCCTCCATTTGCAACCATCACTTGACATTCTGGTGCTAGGTATAGGAAACAATTCAATTCGAATAAAATTATGGGTACTACCCGAATCAATCAACACTATTACCTTTTTCTTCTTGATATGTCCTTCTATCTTGAGAGTTTGACGAGTGGTAATTCCTACCAATGCATTACACAATATGGTCAGGCTCATTTCTTCCTCTTCTAGGGTTGGTTCCTGGTGTATATCCTCTTCTTTCGAAGATTCTTGTTCATTTTCTTCTTCCTCTTCACAATATATGTAAAATAATTTATTCTCAGCACACTAATGACCTTTAGTGTATTTGCTATCACAACTCTAGCAAAGCCCTTTTCTCTTTTTTCTTCCAATTGTTCTGGTGTCAACCTTGTAGGTTGTGGAAGTATAGGAGTAGGAACACTTCCATCTTTATAGATGTGAGTGGTAGGCTTCCTTGTCGCCATAATTTTACATTCAATTTTTCTTGCCAACCTAAATGCCTTCTCCAATGAATCAGGTTCCCAAACACGAACTTCATGTTGGATGTTATCCTTTAAAGTCCCTATGAAGATATCAATCATGTGTTCCTATGGAATATCAGTTACCCTTATATTCAATTTTTGGAAGTCCTCAATGTTCCCCACCACTAAACCCTTTTGTTTGAGATTTATCAATTGGCTAAACAAGGTGTTGTTCTTTGTATCCTCATAATGTGCTATCATTTCCTCCGTAAAAATTGACCAAGTGACAATTTTTTTACGGGATCAAAGCCATTGATACCATACAAATGTATTTTGTTCTAAATGTAAAGTTGCAATGCATACCTTTTGTGTGTTTTGCACATTATTGAGATCAAAATATTGCTCCATCTGTAGTATCCATGTTATAGGATCCTTGCCATCAAACTTCCTCATATCCATCTTTGGAAATATGGTGGTTCTTCCATCCAACATTAGAGTTTATGAAATCACAATTAACATCTATTTTATTCTCATCATCAGTTTCTTCTACTATCTTTTCGCCATTAGGAATCATTTCTTGCATCAACTTTGTCAAACCTTCCATGTCTGCTTTTAGATCATTCTTCATGTTTTCCATGTTGTCTTTCATTTTTTATTTCATGTCCTCCATCTTAGCTTCCATGCTATCCATCTTAGCTTCCACGCCTTTCTTCAAACCATCCATCTTCGCTTCCATGCCTTTCTTCAAAACTTCCATTTCATTTTTTGTTGCTCTTTCTGAGAGCGAAATTTGGTGCACTTGCTCTTGTAATTTTGATAGATCATGTTGCAATTCTTCATCTTTATGAGTCATAGTAGAGTATTATGAGGGCTTAATGGGTGTTGAATTATTTTTAGGAGGAATTTTAGAACCCAATACTGAAATGTATGCTCAATAGGCCCTTGGAATCACTTCAAACTGATTTTTTATACAAGACTTATGCAATTTAGAAAAAAAAACACACTTTTTTCTTGCTTTTGAGGAGCTCGATATTGAAACTAAACTATCTCTGTGATTTCTGATCTTAAATATATAAAATTTGGCCCTGAGATAGCCCTCTGAAGCTTCTTTTGAATGCCATAGGTCTAACCTGATTTGGATTCTTCAAGGCAAAGTTATGTCCAATCTCCCACAATGACCTAATTATGGACTGGTTCAGTAGAGCGAACTTGTACGACTTTCCATGTGTCATTGTATCCTTCTTAGGCTCTAAAATTGATAGACAGGAAACTACAGTCTATTTAATTTCGACCACTCTTTACAGAATTCCAATCCGATGCTCAAAGAGAGAGTTATGAAGATTTTCCCACGATCACCTCTTTGAGATGAAATTCGGGAGCCTAAAAAAGCCCTAACTTCCACAGATCCTACCTCCAAAAATAATGCGAATCAATCTCTGAAATTTTTCCAAGACGTTCCTCAGGATTTCAACTTTTCTCTGTGAAAATTCCAACTTCTAAAACCTCGTAGAAAAAATTTGATAGAGAAAATTCTATGATGACCTATTTAGGTTAAATTCAGGAGCCTGCAAAAAGCCCTAACTTCCACAAATCATATCTCCTATAATATTGCAAACCAAGCTCTGAAATTTTTCGACGATGTTCCTCTAGATTTAGTCTTTGCATTCTAAAAATTTCAGCGTCTGAAGCTTCATAGAAAAAAATTTATAGCGAAAATTCCACGATGACATGCTTGGAGCAGCGAAACCCTATAATCCAAAGCTCTAGTACCAAATGTTCTGAAACCAGCTCCAAAAATAGAAGAAAAGAGAGATCAACGCCTTATAAATTAGCCACTTAGAAGGGGAAACCTCCAATACATTACATAAATGAATAATTCTTGGATGCTACGAATGACCAAAACCTCCTTCTATATATAGGAGTCCATGGGGCCACAACATAATCCTAGCCGACCTAACAATAATAATTTAAGGGCACAATAATAACAATATTTGGGTTACAAGGGTACAAAAATAACAATAAGAGGGCAATACTAATAACAATAAGAGACTAAAATAGTAATATAGGGACCTAACAGACCCTCATGAGTTTGAAATGTTGTTTTCGGAATATCTTCAGTCTTCATTCTAATATGATGATATCCTGAACGAAGATCCAACTTGGTTCATGTAATTCATCGAATAATTCATCAATCATAGGAATGGGAAATTTATCTTTAATAGTGAGCTTATTGAGCTCCCAATAATCTAGACACATGCGCCATGATCCATCCTTCTTGTGCACCAATACTACTAGAGCAGAGAAAGAACTTTGACTAGGTTGAATTATACCAGCCTCTAACATTTCTGCAATCATACGTTCAATTTCGCTCTTCTGGACATAAGGATATCTGTAACGCCTGATGTTTGGAGGAACACTTCCTGGAATCAAATGAATAGCATGATCATGATCAGGAATAGGTGGGCGTCCTTTGGGAGTTTCAAACACCTTGGAATGATTTTCCAAGACTTTTTGGAGATTTGGAGAAATAAATGATTTTGATATTGTAACTTCTAGTGAGCATAATTATGCAATTACGCCTCGTTATTCTTTCTTTAGAAGATTTGTCCTTTTTTTTCACAGGGAAAAATTCGTAATCTTTCATTAATATTGAAAAATTACATGTTACATTTTACTGAGTATATTGTCTAGTATGTTGCAAAATATAATACTGTCCTCATGAAACACAGAGGCATTACATATATCAATGCATGTTGTGATGCTCTATCTGCTGTAAGTTTGGTGCATAACTTACATATCAAAATAAAACATAATATATACAAAAAAGTAAGATAAATAGCTGCCGATATTTTCTATCATAGGTAATCATATCAAAAATAAATAAATCTCCCATGAGTGGTACTGTCAAAATTGCAGTCACGGATCAACTGCACCCATATTTTGGAGGTCATCAATGAACGGTCTATGAAAATATCTGTACACCTGTGCGCCATCATGTTCAGTGATGAACCATCTACCCCATTCTAGCTCTGCGACTTCTTTAGATAATTTGTCTGCCACTTTGTTCCTTTGCCTGTAAATATGAGTGACATATATAGTGTCAAATTGAGTTTTGAGGTGGAGTACTTCCTGCAGTAATGCAGTAAGTGTGTGCACGTAACACTGTGCAAGAGAGTTGAACCAGTTAATAACAACAAGTGAATCTCCAAATATCTGAATGATGTTGCAATTTTTTTCATGTGCAAATAGGAGAAGGAGTTGAAGGCATAGTAACTCAGCGAAATTGTTTGAACCTGGGCCTAATCCCATTTTGAGATGATAATAATGCTGGTCTGATAAATATGAAATACGACCCCCATAACCCGTCTTTGATTATTAACGCCCATCAAAATACACCCATGGCCGGGTATGGTCTATGATCTCGGGGGTGATATGCTTCACAAGAGTCTGTGGGTCATCGTCCGGTATTAGGCTGTAGGTAGCAGTGATAGAGGAACAAATGCGCTCCCTGTTCACCTGATGGTTCTCAAATATATGCCTGTTGCGGTTAGTCCATATACCCCATGCAACGAGTAATGGAAGGTTTCGCAGCTTCGTAGTGTTTGCAGTCAACTGCCACCAAGTAGTCTAGGCTTCTGTGATTGTAATTCCCCGCCAGATGTAGGGACATCCAAGCCCATGAGTAACCGAATTCCATATAAGGTGAATAGCAGAGCAATTAAGGAATAGGTGTTGGGCATTTTCCTCATGGGCAAGACAGAAACGGCACCTTGAGGGTCCATGAATGGCTCGTCTATGAAGGTTGTCCATGGTGGGTATGCAATATTGTAGTATGCACCATAACAGAAGTCTGTTCTTGTGCGGTGCCTTCAATTTCCAGATTGACTACCACCACCAAAGTTTCTCTTGTGGCTCCTTGAGTTGGAAAAGTGTCCTGTAGCCAATTTTTGGTGAGTATATGCCTTTAGGTGAGATAGCCCAGATCAGCTGGTCTTCTTGATCAGTAAGTCGGATATGTGATGTTTGGAGGGCTTTGATATATTTAGCCCAATCCAGATATCCAGCCCGAGGAATACCCAGTTCTTGTGCTGACAACCATTTCTGAGAATGCCAATTGGTTTGAGCCTGGTTGGATACCTGCACTAGATGGCGATAGCCCGCGTTTGCCAATAGCTCGATGACCTAATCAGGTAGTTTGTAGTTTTCGCCACTGCTCGACCACGATTCAGTGCCCACACAGACTAAAAAACCTGATTCAATATGCCATGTGAGCCCTTTTTGAATGAGGTGAGAGGCCTTAGTGATGGCCTTCCAGATAATAGAGGATCTGGGACAGGGTAGAATGTTGTCGCGGATCCAATCAAGAGAGTTTCTAGGAGCAATTTATTTAGCAGTGGTAACATCCTTCCAAAGACTATGTCTAGAGATCAGGTGCCAACACATTTTCGCCGCCAGGGCAGTAAAAAATAGGTGAAGATCCTTTATACCCCAACCACCCCACTGTTTCGGCCTGCGATCATTCTTCATGTTTCCCATGTTGTCTTTCATTTTTTATTTCATGTCCTCCATCTTAGCTTCCACGCTATCCATCTTAGCTTCCACGCCTTTCTTCAAACCATCCATCTTCGCTTCCATGCCTTTCTTCAAAAATTCCATTTCATTTTTTGTTGCTCTTTGCGAGAGCGAAATTTGGTGCACTTTCTCTTGTAATTTTGATAGATCATGTTGCAATTCTTCATCTTCATGAGTCATAGTAGAGTATTATGAGGGCTTAATGGGTGTTGAATTATTTTTAGGAGGAATTTTAGAACCCAATACTGAAATATATGCTCAATAAGCCCTTGGAATCACTTCAAACTGATTTTTTATACAAGACTTATGCAATTCGGAAAACAAACAAACAAAAAACACACTTTTTTCTTGCTTTTGAGGAGCTCGATATTGAAACTAAATTATCTTTGTGATTTTCGATCTTAAATATCTAAAATTTGGCCCTGAGATAGCCCTCTGAAGCTTCTTTCGAATGCCATAGGTCTAACCTGATTTGGATTCCTCAAGGCAAAGTTATGTCCAATCTCTGACAATGACCTAATTATGGATTGGTTCAGTAGATCGAACTTGTACGACTTACCACATGTCATTGTTTCCTTCTTAGGCTCTAAAATTGATAGACAGGAAACTACAGTCTATTTAATTTCGACCATTCTTTACAGAATTCCAATCCGATGCTCAAAGAGAGAGTTATGAAGATTTTCCCACGATCACCTCTTTGAGATGAAATTTGGGAGCCTGAAAAAGCCTTAATTTCCACAGATCCTACCTCCAAAAATAATGCGAATCAATCTCTGAAATTTTTCCAAGAGGTTCCTCGGGATTTCAGCTTCGCTCTGTGAAAATTTCAGCTTCTGAAACCTCGTAGAAAAAATGTTATAGAGAAAATTCCACGATGACATGTTTAGGTTAAATTCAAGATCCTGCAAAAAGCCCTAACTTCCACAGATCATGTCTCCTATAATATTGCGAACCAAGCTCTAAAATTTTGTGACTATGTTCCTCTAGATTTTGTCTTCGCATTCTAAAAAATTCAGCTTCTGAACCTTCTTAGAAAAAAAGTTATAGCGGAAATTCCACGATGACCTGCTTGGAGTAGTGAAACCCTAGAATCCAAAGCTCTGGTACCAAATGTTCTGAAACCAGCTCCAAAAATAGAATAAAAGAGAGATCAACACCTTAGAAATCAGCCACTTAGAAGGGGAAACCTCCAATACATTACATAAATGAATAATTCTTGGATGCTACGAATGACCAAAACCTCCTTCTATAGATATAGGAGTCCATGGGGCCACAACATAATCCTAGCCGACCTAACAATAATAATTTAAGGGCACAATAATAACAATATTTGGGTTACAAGGGTACAACAATAACAATAAGAGGGCAATACTAATAACAATAAGAGACTAAAATAGTAATATAGGGACCTAACAAACCCTCATGAGTTTGAAATGTTGTTTTCGGAATATCTTCAGTCTTCATTCTAATATGATGATATCCTGAACGAAGATCCAACTTGGTTCGTGTAATTCATCGAATAATTCATCAATCACAGGAATGGGAAATTTATCTTTAATAGTGATCTTATTGAGCTCCCAATAATCCAGACACATGCGCCATGATCCATCCTTCTTGTGCACCAATACTACTAGAGCAGAGAAAGAACTTTGACTAGGTTGAATTATACCAGCTTCTAACATTTCTGCAATCATACGTTCAATTTCACTCTTCTGGACATCAATATATTTGTAACGCCTGATGTTTGGAGGAACACTTCCTGGAATCAAATGAATAGCATGATCATGATCACGAATAGGTGGGCATCCTTTGGGAGTTTCAAACACCTTGGAATGATTTTCCAAGACTTTTTGGAGATTTGGAGAAATAAATGATTTTGATGTTGGAACTTCTATTGAGCATAATTATGCAATTATGCCTCATTGTTCTTTCTTTAGAATCTTTGTCCTTTTTTTTCACAGGGAAAAATTCGTAATCTTTCATTAATATTGAAAAATTACATGTTACATTTTACTGAGTATATTGTCTAGTATAGTGCAAAATATAATACTGTCCTCATGAAACACAGAGGCATTACATATATCAATGCATGTTGTGATGCTCTATTTTCTGTAAGTTTGGTGCATAACTTACATATCAAAATAAAACATAATATATACAAAAAAGTAAGATAAATAGCTGCCGATATTTTCTATCATAGGTAATCATATCAAAAATAAATAAATCTCCCATGAGTGGTACTGTCAAAATTGCAATCACGGATCAACTGCACCCATATTCTGGAGGTCATCAATGAACGGTCTGTGAAAATATTTGTACACCTGTGCGCCATCATGTTCAGTGATGAACCATCTACCCCATTCTAGCTCCGCGGCTTCTTTAGATAATTTGTCTGCCACTTTGTTCCTTTGCCTGTAAATATGAGTGACAGATATAGTGTCAAATTGAGTTTTGAGGTGGAGTACTTCCTGCAATGATGCAGTAAGTGTGTGCGCATAACAATGTGCAAGAGAGTTGAACAAGTTAATAACAACAAGTGAATCTCCAAATATCTGAATGATGTTGCAATTTTTTTCATGTGCAAATAGGAGAAGGAATCGAAGGCATAGTAACTCAGCGAAATTGTTTGAACCTGGGCCTAATCCCATTTTGAGATGATAATAATGTTGTTCTGATAAATATAGTACAACCCCGCGCCCCCCCCCCCCCCCCCACCCCCACCCGTGCTGGTTAGTTGCGCAATCAAAATACGCCCATGGCCGGGTATGGTCTATGATCTCGGGGGTGATATGCTTCACAGGAGTCTGTGGGTCATCGTTTGGTATTAGGCTGTAGGTAGCAGTGATAGAGGAACAAATGTGCTCCCTGTTCACCTGATGGTTCTCAAATATATGCCTGTTGCGGTTAGTCCATATACCCCATGCAACGAGTAATGGAAGGTTTCGCAGCTTCGTAGTGTTTGCAGTCAACTGCCACCAAGTTGTCCAGGCTTTTGTGATTTTAATTCCCTGCCAAATGTAGGGACATCCAAGCCCATGAGTAACCGAATTCCATATAAGGTGAATAGCAGAGCAGTTCAGGAATAGGTGTTGGGCATTTTCCTCATGGGCAAGACAGAAACAGCACCTTGAGGGTCCATGAATGGCTCGTCTATGAAGGTTGTCCATGGTGGGTATGCAATATTGTAGTATGCACCATAACAGAAGTCTGTTCTTGTGCGGTGCCTTCAATTTCCAGATCGACTACCACCACCAAAGTTTCTCTTGTGGCTCCTTGAGTTGGAAAAGTGTCATGTAGCCAATTTTTGGTGAGTATATGCTTTTAGGTGAGATAGCCCAGATTAGCTGGTCTTCTTGATCAGTAAGTCGGATATGTAATGTTTGGAGGGCTCTGATATATTTAGCCCAGTCCAGATATCCAGCCCAAGGAATACCCAGTTCTTGTGCTGACAACCATTTCTGAGAATGCCAATTGGTTCGAGCTTGGTTGGATACCTGCGCTAGATGGCGATAGCCCGCGTTTGCCAATAGCTCGATGACCTAATCAGGTAGTTTGTAGTTTTCACCACTGCCCGACCACAAGTCAGTGCCCACACAGACTGATAAACCCGATTCAATATGTCATGTGAGCGCTTTTTGAATGAGGTGAGAGGCCTTAGTGATGGCCTTCCAGATAATAGAGGATTTGGGACAGGGTAAAATGTTGTCATGGATCCAATCAAGAGAGTTTCTAGGAGCAATGTATTTAGCGGTGGTAACATCCTTCCAAAGACTATGTCCAGAGATCAGGTGCCAACACATTTTCGCCGCCAGGGCAGTAGGAAATGGGTGAAGATCCTTTATACCCCAACCACCCCACTGTTTCGGCCTGCTGATTCGATCCCAAGCAATCCAAGCAAAAGTACAGTCCTTTTTCGGATTTCTCCACAAGAAATTTCTGCAAATTTTTTGAATACGGATTGTGACACCTTTTGGGACCCAAGCAAGAGACATCCAGTATACTGGAATGGCCTCAAGTACAAATTTAATTAATACCAAACGATCAGCCCTGGAGAGCCATCGATGGTGCCAGAGGTTGATGCGACGATCCACTTTAGCAATCAACTAGTTCGAGTCTTTAATTTGATAATCGTTTGGCTTTAAGTGGAAACCCAGATATTTCAATCCATCCCCAATATTGTTATGCACATAAGAAAAAAGAGCAGATGCAATGCCCTGTTCCTGTGCAGAACATCTTGTCATGATAATGGTGGATTTGTTGTTATTAGGAACCATTCACGTTGCTCTGCGGAAGCTTTGAAGAATTTGTTCAAATTGTATTGAGTCCTGACAGGAGCCATCCAGGAAAATAAGTACATCATCCACAAATAATAGGTGAGTCAAATGCATAATCTCATTAATGTGTAGGCCATGAAGCTCCCCTGTGTCCTTTTCCTTTTTGATAAGTACCGAGAGACCCTCCATAACAAGTACAAATAGTAGGGGAGAAAGAGGACACCCTGCCTCAAACCCCTCCCTGCATGAAAAAATTATAATGCAGTGCCATTCAAGATAATGCTGAATGATGCATGGTTGATACACCCCATAATCCAGTCAATGAAAGGAGGGGGAAAACCAGTTTGGATAAGAATGAGATGGAGAAATTTCCAATTCACCTGATCGAAATCCTTTGCAAGATCTATTTTTAGGATGGTACACCTGAGTTTTTTGGATTTGATAGAATGTAGGGCCTCTTGAGCTGTGTCGATGGCTTCATGAATCTACCTGTGATGGAGAAAAGCAAATTGTTCTTTGGCAATGTGAGAAGATACGATGGGCTTGATGTGATTTGCAATGATTTTGGGGATAATTTTGTAGATACAGTTGCATAGAGAAATAGGTTTGTAGTCATGAAAAGTGGTAGGGTGATCAATCTTGGGGATGAGCACAATAAATATAGAATTGAAGCCATCATAGATCCTGCCAAGTTTGTGACTATCCTCGATGGTAATGAGGAGATCCCGACCCAGTAACTCGAAAAAATGGAGGTAGAATTCAATAGGCCATCCATCTGGTCCAAGACTTTTATCTTTTTTGAACCATTTGAGTACTCCTTCAATCTCACCCACGGTGACCGATGCATTGAGTACCTCCTCCTGTTCTTGATCCACATACCTGTTAAAATATCTGGCGATGTTCATGATCTCCGACAAATAGAAATGGAGTGGGGCTCTGTATTGTTTGGAAAAGTGTTGAATGCCCATATCTAGGAGTTGTGGGTGAGTTCGAGCCACAAATCCATTATGATCCGATAGTTCCCAAATGGTGTTACTGTTTCGTCGTCCATTTGCGAGTTTTTGAAAGAATTTAGTGTTCTCATCACCTGCTTGAAGCCATATAGCCCGGCTTCGTAGTCTCCAATCCTCTTCTTTTTTATGAAGGAGCTTAGTTCTAGTGGCTTCCAAGGAGATGAGATGCTCCTTGGTATCCGTAGAGTGATACCCCAGTAGATCAGAATCATTCAGTTGTGAAATCTCCAATTCAATCCTTCTCAGATCCTCTTCCTCCAGCATTTTTTTTCCTTTGCCCATTTGATTGTCATGGCCTTGATCCGATTGAGGTTGTCGTTTATGACTCGAGCAGGTTCACGGTCAAGTTGTTGATAACAATGCTGCCACTTCTGTACCACCAGGTTGTGGTATTCCAGATCTTGGAGCCATCTGGAGTTGAATTTGAAGGGTGGGTGTGCTCTCAATGGGCCAACCCCAAATTCCAAATAAACAGGAGAGTGATCCAATATACCACCCTTGCCAACCCATTGCCTGGTTTTATTCAGTAGTAGATGTAATTGTTGTTTAATGAGGAATCTATCAAGCCTGTGAGCCAAAGCCACATCACCATATCGTCTATTCCTCCAGGTGGGTCGTAGCTTTGGCATATGAAGGTCGATAAGTTCTGCCGATTCCAAGTGAGAGATGATGTAATCGGCAAGCGGGTCCAGGACAACATGAGTACCCCAATATTCTGAAATTCCCAACAGGAAGTTAAGGTCTCCTCCCATGATAATATGAGGGTCATTTAGAAGCGAGAAACACAACAGAGAATGCCAGAACAATTCTCTCTTTGCGCAAGGCCCATAAACATTGATCAAAGTAATAGGGAACTCCATATCCCCAAAATTGATCTCCATACCAATAACGCCATCTCTACCCCAACAATTGTTTAACCGGGTAGTCTTATTATTTATGCCCAGTGCATAGCCACCGAATCTACCCTGAGCATCCAAAGTTACGAATGTCCAGTTAGGTAGAATCGAATCAAGAATGGTGTTAATAGATGTGCCAACCCCCAAAGTCTCTTGGAGGAAGAGTGCATCAACAGGTGTTTTAGAAAGTAGATCCTTTAGAGACAATCTTTTAACGGGGTTGGCTAGTCCCTTGCAATTGAAATTTAGACAAATCATGGGGGTACCTCGCCCTTGGGTTTTCTTTCTCTAAGAACCCTAATAATGGAGGATTGGGTGCCAGCTTCAACCTCAAAATTTTCCCTTTTAATAGCCTTTGCCATCTTCGAAGGTTTTCCTCGTGTTTTTGTTGGGATTCTGCTCTGGCCCGAGCCAATGCCGAGCGCATATAATGGGATCGAATGGGAGATAGATCTAAGGAAGTATGGGTGCCCCGAAGAGGATGAGTCAGTACTATGAGAGGAGGTGCAACTAGGCTATTCCGCAAGAGGTATGGGGGATGGTGGGCGTAATGAATGGAGGAGCTGGGGCAATGGAGCAGCTAAGTGAGGGATACATATACTCAGATTGGTGTGCAGTAGTAGGCGAAATAGGAGTAAATAAAAAATGCAGGGAGACAGAGGAAAGAGAGGTACCCGGTACTGTGGTAGAGCGGAGCTGAGGAGAAGGAGCTATCGAGACATGAGTTCTAGCCTGTGTAATCAACCAAATAGGAAACAGCGGCTAGGTCTGCACCTTCGCAACACAATGTGGCACCTCCTCGGGCTGCAAACTGTGGCAGGTAATAGGGTCCGTCTGTGTAGCAGCATTAGAAGTCTTCTTGTGACTCGGCATAGCAGCTCCCATAAGTGGGCAATATTTAAATAGATTCCCCACCTCATGGCATCTTCTACATCTGAAAGAGACTCCCTCATAGTCCAGCACTTGTTGCCACACCATTCCCTCAAAAAAAATATTATAGTTATCATGCAATCCATCCCGAGTGTCTTAAAAAAATTAGAATGCGAGCCACAACCCTATTACCAGTGACAAGATAGGATTTATCATGATCTAGGTAGTGACCAAAATCCTCCCCAATATTTCGTAGGGCTGTATCATTCCAGAACTGAACAGGTAAACCAGGGAGGCGCATCCAGATTAGTCCAGCCCCCGCATTTTCTTTGTTCAGATCAAAAAGTGGAAACCATCTCTTCAGGAGAACCGAGTGCATTTCTATGTGCAAATACTAGTTGAGAACCCAGTCCACTTGGGTCGGTAGTGCAAAGCTGAGGGTGAACCATCCCCTGGTAAGTAGTGAGACATCCGGGAGCATCTCCATAATCCCACCCCAAATCTCCTCTGTCCAGAGCTTGAGTCGAGCAGTTGTATATTTTCGTCCACGGACTTTCCCAACAAGCATTGTGGCTGTAGTTCTTTCTAGGTCGTTTATACCTCTGTCTCGCCCAAAATTTGAATTCCTACTATATTTGTTCTTGGTCGTAGTGTGATTCTTCCCCTTGTGTGTATTACCCAGGGTCGGGTCAGGGTAGCCGGATCCCTCCGAATCGAACGATGGTAGTAATGATTCCGCTGCTTGAGCATCCTCAGGGATGTTTACAAATACTCTGGATGCTGATACCAGAACATCCCCAGCAGGAGAAGAGGGAGGCGCGGCGTCACCAATGTTGAGGTTCTCAAAGGTTTGAGTCGCGGCTCCAATATAAGTCAAAACCTTCTCCTCATAGGGTGTCGAAGTCACTAAATCAACCACTGGGATGTTAGGATCATTCGGTGACTGAAACCCCCATAAACTGTTGACCGTAGGCGATGGAACTATGAGTTTTAAGGGATCCAAACCCTCTCCAAAAGATGAAGAGCAGCTCACCGAGGTGACCAGATGGGTCTGTAAAGGTTCCGGATCTTCCGGTGCAAGGACCATGTCAATCATATCTGCAACCAACTTCTTATCCTTTAGCCCCCATATGTCCATGCCCTCCAAATGGTCGTCAGTATAGCTGACCTCCTCCTCGTATGCACTCATACTGATAGTAGTGGGTAATAGCAGCTGTGGTAGCAGGTCTGTGGATTCCCCAGGAGAAAACCGGCAACAAAGATTCCAACCCCACCAAATGGGCCCTCCTGAGACCGAGCAAGGGATCTCTGCTCCTTCAGTAAATAACTCAGTCCACAGTGTTCTTCGGTAGCCACATCCAGAAGGTGCATAGTATTAACAAAGCATTGAACCTGTGAAAAGAGTCGATCAGACCACTGTCGGTATAGAGCACAGAGCTGCGGGAAATTCGATAGGAGAAAACCGCCAGTGATAACAATAGTTTACATCCAATGAGTGCTCAGACCACTGCCAAGCTCAAGGGTGCATTTAATAGTAAGCTTATCCGTTCGATGTTGTCCAAACAACCTACGAGAACTAGAGATAAATCTTTGCCGCCATAGCTAAGGTTCCAGGTCCCGGATCTCTCAAGAAGCTTTGTCATGACATTAGGGCTTATTATCTTTCCCAGCTTCCCCATGATACCCCGTAATTGAACTTCCTTTCCTTCCAAAAAAAATTTCAAGAAAATTTCTTGAAAATTAAAAGCTACCGTCCCAAAAGATTGTAACCATTGTACTCCTAGTACAAAATCAACACCTCCCATTGGAATGGAAAGCATTGAACTATTCAATACATATTCCCCCATGGTTAGCTTGATATTATGGAATTTTCCAAATAAATTTATAGTTCCTCCGTTTGCAACCATCACTTGACACTCTGGTGTTGGGTATAGGAAGAAATTCAATTCCTAGGCTACCCTACAATGAATAAAATTATGGGTACTACCTGAATCAATCAACACTATTACATTTTTATTCTTGATATGTCCTTCTATATTGAGAGTTTGAGGAATGATAATTCTTGCGAGTGCATTACAGGATATGGTCGGACTCATTTCTTCTTTCTCTAGAGTTGGTTCTTGGTGTATATCCTCTTCTTTTGAAGTTTCTTATTCATTTTCTCCCTCCTCTTCACAATATATGTATAATAATTTATTCTCAACACACTTATGACCTTTAGTGTATTTGTTATCACAACTGTAGCAAAGTCCTTTTTCTATTTTTTCTTCCAATTGTTCTGGTGTCAACCTTGTAGGTTGTGGAAGTCTAGGAGTAGCAACAATTACAACTTTATAGATGTGAGTGGCAGGCTTCCTTGTCACCGAAATTTTACTTTCAATTTTTCTTGCCAAACTGAATGCCTTCTCTAATGAATCAGGTTCCTAAAAGCGAACCTCAAGTTGGATGTTATCCTTTAAAGTCCCTATGAAGACATCAATCACATGTTCCTCTAGAATATCAGTTACCCTTATGTTCAATTTTTGGAAGTCCTCAATGTGCTCCACCATTGACCCCTTTTGTTTGAGATTTATCAATTGGTTAAAGAAGGTGTTTCTCTTTGTATCCTCATAATGTGCTATCATTTCCTCCGTAAAAATTGACCAGGTGACAATTTTTTTATGAGAGAAAAGTCATCGATACCATACAAATGTATTTTGTTCTAAATATAAAGTTGCAATGCATACCTTTTGTGTGTTTTTCAAATTATGGAGATCAAAATATTGCTCCATCTATAGTATCCATGTTACAGGATCCTTTCCATCAAACTTCCTCGTATCGATCTTCGGAATATGGTGGGTCTTCAATCCAACATTAGAGTTTATGAAATCACGATTAACCTTTTTTTGGTTAGCATCATGAGTTTCCTCTACTACCTTTTCGCCATTAGGAATCATTTCTTGTATCAACTTTGTCAAACCTCCTTCAAACCTTCCCTGCTTTTAGATCATTCTTCATGTCTTCCATGTTAGCTTCCATGTCATTCATCTTAGCTTCCATGCCATTCTTCAAACCATCCATCTTAGCTTCCACACCTTTCTTCAAACTATCCATCTTAGCTTCCACACCTTTCTTCAAAACTTCCATTTCATTTTTTGTTACTCTTTACGAGAGTGAAATTTGTTGCACTTGTTCTTGTAATTTTGATATATCATGTTGCACTTCTTCCTCTTCGCAAGTCATAGTAGAGCCTTATGATGGCTTGATGGGTGTTGAATTATTTTTGGGGGGCATTTTAGAACCCAATACTGATATTTATGCTTCAATATACCCTTGGAATCACTTCAACCAAGACTTATTCAATTTGAAAAAAAAAATACACACCTATTTCTAGCTTTTGAGGAGTGTGATATTGAAACTGATGTATCTCTGTTATTTCGGATCCTTAAGATTTTATCTTCAGTCCTTTAGTAGCCCCTTTGAATCTTCTTTCCAATGCCACAGGTCTAACCTGATTTGGATTCTTCAAGGCAAAGCTATGCCCAATCTCCCACAATGACCTAATTATGGACTCATTTAGTAGAGAAAACTTGTACAGCGTGCCACGTGTCACTGTTTCCTCCTTCGGCTCTGAAATTGATACACAGGAAACTACAGTATATGTACTTTCTTCCACTTTTTAAAGAATTCCAATCTGATGCTCATAGAGAGAGAGAGAGTTGTGACGATTTACCCAAGGTCACCTCATTGAGATGAAATTTGGGAGCCTGCAAAAACCCTAACTTACAAAGATCATATCTCCGAAAATATTGCAAACCAATATCTAAAATTTTTACACAAAGTTCATCAGGATTTTCTTGCAAATGGGTTTTTTTTAGCATCTGAAACTTCGTAGAAAAAAATTTATAGCGAAAATTTCACGATGACCTGTTTGAAGTAGCGAAACCCTATAATCCAAAGCTCTGATACCAAATGTTATGAAACCAACTCCCAAAATAGAATAAAAAAGAGATCAATGCCTTAGAAATTAGCCACTTCAAGGGGGAAACCTCCTTTACATTACATAAATGAACAATTCTTGGATGATACAAATTACAAAACCTCATTTCTATATATCAGAGTCCATGGGGTCATAATATAATCCTAGTTGACCTAACAATAATAATGTAAGGGCACAAAAATAACAATAGTGGGCTTTTATGGGCACAATAATAACAATACGGGGATTGTTGAAGTTTGCATCAAGAAACAGTGAAATTGGCATCTTGAAACAACATCCATGATCCTAGTGAAAATTAAGCACCTACACTAGGGTGGGCCCACACAGGATATTTTTAAGTGTATGTCTATTTTTAGGTGTATGTCTATTTATAGATGAATGTCTATTTATAGATGCATGTATATTTTTATTATCCCTTAATTTAGATGGACATTAAACTGTAATCTATTCTTAAAGTGGACTTGAAAATAGTTAACTGAAGTGGAAAATCAGTGAGCTAAGTGAATTTCAAGTTAAGTGGTTGGTTGGTGGGACATGCAGGTTGACTTTAGTTGTAACTAAGTGATTCTAGTTGTAACAGAGTTGGAACTGCAGTGGTGCCTGAGTTGTGCAAGTTGTAAATCATTTTAACTCACTAAGTGAGTTAAAGTCAGTTGTGCTAGTTGTAACTGCAGCTACACTATTGAGAGAGCAAGTGAATTAAATATTAATTAATTCACATGTAGTGATCTCACATGCAACTGATGTTTTTACTATTATTAACCGCATGCATGTCAGATCCAGTGGAGACCCAATTGAGTTCTAGGTGAAAGGGAAGATAACTATCAGTTGTGACATTATCCGCTTGCACACATGCAAGCACACACACATTGGATGAGCCCATGATATTTACACAGTCAAGGTATACAAGGCATCCATTATTCAGGTTTCTTTACCATCAAGGATTGCGCAGTGGAGGCAGGTTGTCTAGAGACAGTAAATTGGCTAAGGAACTAGCCAATTTTTGTATGACAGTGTGAGACAATTAGCTGATGTACTAAGAGATCTTGTGGTTGGAGTTTTGTATGTAATTGTTTCATGATCCATGATATAATATACAATAGAAGATAGTGGGGTTTTTAGTTGTAAGCTTTCCCCGGGAAATTATCTATGTTGTGTGTGATTGATCTTTCTTCATGATATTGTAATTGGCGATTGTGTTTTTAAATCCGCAAAGATTTGTAGAAAGTGATCTAGTATCTAACATTAGCATATTGTTAGATCGGGTGAATCCAATATGTACATGAAAATTGTATAACTTGTACATGGTATTAGAGCACAGGAAATTGTAGAAGTGAAGCAGGATTTGAGTTTGTGATTGGATAGAATTCGAATTTGCAAAAAGACTTTCTTGGTGTTATAGCTGATTCAAGATTGAAATGGATTTCAATGGCTTGCGGTTAGAGTATGCACTCGAGGGTAGGTCGAACTAGATTGCTTGGAAGGACATGATGGAAGCAATGCTTGAAGACAATGGCTTGAAGGAATTCATTGACAATAATGTTCCTAAGCCCACTGTGACAATGTTTCCAATCTTGATGCATGGCAAAAGAAAGTGGAAAATGTGAGGGGGATCCTGTTGGAGGGAGTACGAGACCACATTTTCTCAAGCCTCCATGGGAAATCCACACCATATGCTATGTGGAAGGCTTTGACGGATCTATTCCAAAGCAGCAACGACCATAGGAAATTGGCACTCAAAGATAAACTCAGGAAGATCAAGATGGAAAAGAATGACACTATTTCGGTATACTTAACAAAGTTTGTCCAATGTCGGGATGAACTTGGGAGTGTAGGAATAACTGTCACTAATGATGATTTGGTGGGTTTGGATCTCCTAAGACTTCCTAAGAGTTGGCACAGTTATGAAGACTCTGTCAACGGACAGGAAAAATTGTCGGATTGGGAACGACTATGGTCAGATCTGGTGCAGGAGGAGTTTAGGTGGAACACCAGAGATGGATCTTCATCAAAGCATGGTGATGAAGAGGATTGTGCTTTGGCTTACAATGGAAATAAGGGGATAGGGAAGAAATTCCATTCCAAATTGAGGCCGGTGAAGATGGCAAGGAGCACAACATGTCCAAAGTGAAGTGTTTTCACTGTCACGAGCATGGGCATATTACCACAAACTGTCCACAAAAGAAGAAGAACAAGAAGGTTTTTGGAGCCGTAGCTGGTGAGGCTCTTGCTTCACAATTTGAGCTTGACTTCTCATTGATCGCATGCATGGTGTCAAGTGCATTGGGATCAGGGTGGTTCTTGGATAGTGGTGCTTCCTTTCACATGACGGGAGACAAGGAACTTTCAGTAACTTGGAGAAAGATCTCCAGATGCATATTGAATTGGGCGACGATGGACGGTACAGTGCTACCGGGATTGGTACCATTACCTTTCAGGGGGCGTCAGGTAAACTCTTTCAATTAAAAAATGTAATGGATGTACAAGTTTTGAAGAAAAAATTGGTCTAAGTTGCAATGTTAGGGGATAGAGGCTACGATGTTGTTTTTAGTGAAGGAAAAGTTTTCCTGCCACACAAAGCAACAGGGCAAGCCAAGAAGATTGGGATTTGAGTTAAGAATATCTATAGACTTGATGTAGATTGATCCGGAAGGACCTTCGCACCTGAAAATAGCTTGGCGGCATGATGATTTGAAGTTGGTGACAAGTAATTAAGTGGGTGAAATTATGCTTATGCATTTTATTAAAACCCATGCATTATTGATATAAATTAGTAATTGTGGGAGAAATTTGTCTCACATTATTCATTAATGTAATTAGGGAAATTGGTTTTGTGTGAGAATCCACCTCACACAAATTATTTATTTCTGCTCAAATATAGGTTGAGAGAATCAAGGGGCATGGTTAGAAAGTCTTTAGGTGGTTTTGAGACTTTTCCATTATTGAACCTAAGATTCTTGGAGGTCCTACTTTCATGGACTTTGTTTTTCCTTCCTTGTAGTTAAGCCCTACAATTGTGGGTCTTGTAATTAATACTCTTTGTTGGAGAGTGGGTGAGGAAAACTATATATATTTCTTATGTAAGCCATGAGAAGGGTGAGAAGATAGGAGATAATATTTAGCCGTTGAGAGCCATAGTGCTTGGCTAATGCTCAGCCAGAGAGCTTGAATGTAAGAAGCTTACTTTGACGAAGGAATATAGAGGATCTGCATTCCAATTGAAGAAGATCTGAAGATGTCGGCCCAGATAGATGGAGGGGTGAACTCTGTTATCAATTGATTGTCTCTCTCTTATGTGTTTTGTGCTTCTTGATTATGTGTAGTTCATTTAATTATGTTTATGTGAACTAACATGCTCATTTAAGCCTATATAATCCATAGTCATTTAAAATATCTTAATACCATACACGAGATGGTTGGGTAGTATTCGACTCGTGAACAGATCAAAAGGTATCAAAGCAGGTGGCTGCTTTGTAGAATGGGCAAAGGAGCGAAGCACGCTGAAAGACTACAAGAGTTGCAAGAGATAAATGAAAGCCTTTAGGCCGAAAATGTGGAATTGTGAAGATTATTGCTCGATAAGTAGGAGCTTCAGGAGATGCTACAAGCCAAAGAGGAGATATTTTCTAAATTGCAGAAGGCTGAGAAAATGGAGGTTGCATCTCAAACCGAGATGGGGTATAGCGGAGGTGGACTTGGCATAAATGGCCAAGGAATCACCCAGCCATTGGAGGTTGTACCAAGACGACCATTTATAGGCTTGGGTTATGGACAAGAAGAGGGAGGAGAATGCTCAGAGGTAGCTGAAGAAAAAACCATCTCTTCATCACCTGATTCCAAGAAAGGAATCAATCCACCTAGTCCTCATCATTTCAAGGACAAGCCAAGAAGGTATGACAATCATTCAAATTCTGCTTTTGCATATAAGAGAAGTGATTTCTTTCATATATATGCTAATCGTGATGTAGTTAAGCATCATACAAAGAAAGTGTGGGTTAAAAAGATAGATGTATCCACAAGAAGTGAGACCAAGAAGAATGAAAAACTTCTAAACCCTCCTATCATGAAGACATAGTTGAATGGGAAACGACATAATTTGTGTAGTTTCTGCAAAATCAGTGGCCATTGGGAGAAGAAGTGCTGGAAGTTGCATCCCAAAATTCGCCACAAGTCAAGCAGACATATGGTGAAAGAGCTCGTGAAGAAGGCCCCATCCACCATTCTAAAATCACGCTTACAAGAAGGAATTGCTTGGTGTCAATTTGGTAAGCAGTTCATGATGTTTTTGCAAGTTATATTTTTTCTCTTTTGCAAAATTTCGAGTTTTATGGGAGCAGGTATCCGTCTTTTGATGGAAAATTCTCAAAAATTGTCTAACTCAGAATCAACAAATAACGACACCACCACGAAGAGATCTAAAAGAGGAATCTGATGATGCTTGAATCGCGTCAAACGGCTTTCGGATGGAAAAGTTATTGCAACATGAAGTTTTGTCAACACATGAAATAACGGGCAATGTATTATTTGCAACAAGCAAGGCATATGGATATATCACCACATATAACAACTGTCAAAGTGACGAATAGCCTACTTAATGTGTTACAGACAAGAGGGCATCGAAAATTACTCTAGGAAATCTACAACAACTTGAGCTTAGAATCTTTGGCACTAGGCCCTTGCACCCGCTGTAGACAATAAATTTCTTGAGTTAGTAAGACACCAATCTTGTATTGTGCACAAATCGAGGTGACTGATCTTTTTCCATACATGACATTGCATCTAAAAATTGGTTTGGTACAAGTTAAGAGAGTCCAGCTTTAAAAGGCACCTGTCTCGGTCGAACAGCTTTTATATTAAGCCTCGTCACCTACATGTGCATCCTTCTACCCCATCCCCACCATGACCCCAGTATGACATGGGCAACCAACAATACTTGGAATCACTGCCCTGGGAGCATCATCTCCAGCAAATCCAGCCTTGACCATTCCAGTTCCATTGTCACATACAAGGGGTTGGATATCCTCTATATCGGCCATCTTCAATTAAATGAAGAGATAACTGCAAACTCGAAATAGAGACGAAAATTTATGGCTTGCAGTGTCTGTCGTCTGAGCTCTTTCCTTCTTTCCTTCACCAAGAAATGAAATGAAAAAAGAATATTTCCACATTGATGTGATGGTGTCTCCTTTAACAATCATTGGTTCAGTGCTTTGTAGGTCTGTCACCCTGATTATAATCTGGTGGCGAATGAAGTAGAGCGAACCGATAACCCATCTTATGATGATATCAAGTCGAATGGATCCATCCATGGCGAAATTGGCAGTGCAAAAACGAATGCCATGGTTTACCTGTGGGTTGGAGTGAAGGCATTGTTTGCGCTTATGTGGAGGCTCGGTAGAACCAATGTTGAGAGCCACGGTGCTCGCCGGAGCACTGAATGAAAAGGGGAACAAAGAGGGTTGGATTGTCTGCGAGGAAGCGACTGGACCTCCTTACTTCGGATCCCGTGCTAGCGAAAGCACAAATGAGGAGACATTTGCCTTGCCTTCTTCCACTTTCGGAAATTCGGTCAAGCAGATAGGAAACCCTGGAAGGTCGGTGGTGTCAATCCAAAGATCCAGAGTGATAATCTATCCGGCCATACCATACATGGAAAGTTTGTAAGATCTTTGCTAATGCAAGCGAATTGTTTTGGTGATTGCGGAAATTGGGCGGTGACATGTTCAATTCAAATACATGGCCAAAGTGGAGAATAAAGCCATCTTTTGAAAGGTTACAGTTCGAATTGATAGCAAAGCTTGGGGGAGACAAATTGTTGCCTTTGAATCTACAACAGCATGAGACATTTAAACCCGTTGAATCATACTCAATGAGATCCTTAGCAGCACGGAGATGCATGCACCGAACACGAACTCGTATGTGGCGCAAATGAGCTGATTCGGAGGGAAATGTTGCTAACTTTGTGGAATTTGTGGATTGGTTTTCCGTTGATAGTTGTGGATTGCCATATTTGGAGCCAGAAAATAGGCATTATGTTGATAAAATCATGGGACGGTTCCACCAAATATGTCGCACAACCTTCACCGCGTCGATTATGGCTCGGCCTGCTACCATGAAGGTATTAGATTTTATTCTCGGCTGGCGCTAGAAGGAGGGCCAACCTAGAAAATGGCTGCTTCGAGATCGACTGTAATGCAAGTGGCAGTGGTATGATTTGAATTTGAGCAGAAGAGTGAACTCAAATAATATAATATCCCTGCTGCAATATAGTTTTGTATAATGGAAATGGATCATCATATGGATGTAATACTATCAACCGAGGAGGTGGCAGTATCGGATCTCAGAGTGAATTTGAGCGGCGAGCCTTCTATCATCCGGCCAGTGGAGGGTACAAATAGGCAATCATTTTTCCTCTCAAATATCGATTAAGTTCTCCTCTTCACTTTGGAGACCGTCCATTTCTTTGCCCACAATCTGCGATTCCCATTCCAAGACGTGGTTGAACTGCTCAAGAACGCTCTGAGTACATTGATGGTGCAGCACTATGAGTTCTCAGTGGGAAGGTTGAGGCTTAACCCAAAAAATGGCCACTTCGAGATCGACTGTAATGCAAGTGGAGCACTTTTTGCAGTTGCCAACAACGCGTTGTCCATTGAAGATCCCAACGACATAGCGTGTCCCAACCCTTCTTTTAAACAATTGCTTCTCCCGCATCAAGGACAACAAGAATTAGTAGTGGCAGTCTCTTCATTATCCTCATTTTCATGTTAACGAATGCTTCAATTGGCATTCTCTTTTCGGTTATTAATAATTTTTCCACCGCCTTTTGATTCATGCCCCAAATCTCTGGAGGATTTGGGTACACAAACCTTCATGAGCCACGCATTAAACAACAGTCCCAACTTAAGGTTGCCTTACATGTTTGCAAGGGGATTCAAGCTTATCTTTTTTTGGGAGGTGTTAGACTCCTATACCAATAGGTGTCATTTTTCATGATTGACTTATTGAACTATGTAATATGTTCAAACCTTTTTCTTGTGCAAAGGTGTTCCATATTCTTAAAAAGTCAAAAAATCAAAAAATTTAAAAAATGTAAATAGGGTATACCCTAAAAGAAAAATCAAAGGGTAAGAAAAATAAAATGGCCTAAAAAAGTGAAAGAAATGAACCCCAAACAAAAATAAAGGCCAAGGAAAGTGTGCAAATTCAAATGCCACTACTATTTCATTTTCTGTAATAAGCAAATGTGTGCAGCTTGTCAATCTTTTGCCACAATTTTATGGAGAGTCAAACTGTTTAAACTTGACTTATTCATTTTTCAATTTCATGTTGTAGAATTAGAGAATAAATATCTGACCAAATAGTTTAATCTTGGCAGATAAGTAGATAGGTGGAGAATAAAAGGTGCTCAACAGTTTAATCTGAGCCCTTGGATGTAATAAGAGTAGAATTAGATAGATTTTTCATGTAAAAGGAAAAGACTGATGAGGGTTTGCAAGTCCAAATGCACCCTAATAAAGAAGAGAAAATGGTAGTGTCAAGTAGATAGGGTAGGTAGATGGTGTTGCAAAGTTTCATGTGATGAATGATGCTGTTAAATGTGTTAATCCTTTACTTTCGTCACAAGTACTGAAGCAGAAAATACATTGGAAAATTCACAGAAACCAAAGTCAAAATCATTAACTTTCCACCTCACTTTCTCCCTAAGAGTTTTACTAATTTCCCCAAAGTGCTAAGGTATTTGAAGATTAAAGGGGCTCAAGGCATTTCCTTGACTTTTGGAGGGACCGGACCCTCGGCCTAACAATTGAAAAGACCTTAGTATTTGAGATTATTCATCATTATACTTATTCACTTTAAATCTTTTCCTAAGTAAAATCTCATTTTACTTAGGAAAATCATGCCATATTTCATAAAATCCCCTCAAAATTACTTACTATTCTAAATCTAAGTGTTGAAATTTAGATGATGTAATTTACTTCAGAAATCTTCACTTTCCTAGATTTGTTAAGAATTTTGAGTTTTCCATGTCCCTTGGTCATATTAACATTTAACTTTAATTATTAACTCCCTATGAAAATCACCTTTCCCTATATGTGTAACTCCTTCTAAATAAATATCCCAAAAACCCATCTTATTATAAAATGTTAACCAAAGTATTTATTTCCCAATTATTCATAAAAAACCCACATTATGTGCCCTTTGGTTAAAATATATCATTATGTAATATTCCTGCCCCTATGATAAGTTAATCACATTGGTTGATTTATCATATAATAAAAACATATATGAAAAACTTTGAAACATATATTTTATATGTTTAAATAAAATAAATCCAAAGTTTAATTAAAACTAAACTTCGGAAATAATCTCATTTTCCTCTATACCCGACGCCCTAACTCGAGTTAAAAATCCCGCTATATATTCCATTCCCCAACCCTAATTCGAGTTAAAAAACCAAAGTCTCACCGCAACCCCGATTTCATTAAACCAAGGGATTAATTAATCCACATGATTAATTAATAACCAGACCTCCAACCAATCAAACGCCGCCCGGAATAGTTAATTAACATTGATTACTTTGGGCCCGCTTTTTAATTCCCCCTGCTATTTCCCCGTCCCGTCGTCCGTTGGATCGTCCCATCGAAAATCCACGACGCATATCCTTTCCGCTGCCCATCCATCGTCCGAATGTTAACGCGCGGGATCAAAGTGGTTTCTAAACAGTACCAGCGCCACGTGTTAATCTCTGAATGGAATCACTGCCCTCGCGCTAAAAACCACCATCTCCCAAAGAGCGGTGCGGGAATTATCGCTTACCGCCCGGTCCCGGTGACGTGTCTTCTCGTACCGGATGACGTCATCCTCGAAAAAATCAAAATCCTCGTTGACTTGTAAATAAAACAAAAAATCGTGTTTTTCTGTCATTTTCACTGCTGAAAACGACTGTGTCCTCCTCTGAAAAACTTGAAAATTCCGCTTTCTAAGACGCCGCCGACTGAATTTCCGAACGCCATTGCTACGCCAGTGCCCAAGTGTCCATCCGCTATCAATCAGTGTCTGTAAAATTTGAATTTCTCCATTAAACAGGTATTTATTCAGATTCCTGCTGAAACTCTTTGAAAATCCACTTTCCTGTGTTAAAATCCATACCAGAGTCTGAAAAAGGGTTAATGTCAGTTTGTTCGAGTTCCTACAAGTAAAATTAAAGCTCCTAGAATCAAAATTGCGCCCGATTTGTGAAGAAAACCCAGAAACTTCCATTTTGAATACACAAGAACCAAAATGGAAGCTCCGGTAGCCCTGAATGTAACTCCATTGAATGCCCCTCACAGAGAGTTAGAATACTTGCCCTTAGTTGATAAAGACTTTCAAATTAAAGACTTGGTTTTCGATGAAAGTCCCCTTCGAAATTATTGTCGCTGCAGAGACGATTATTCGAAGGATCTGGATGTCATTGGGTTGTGGGAATCCAATTTCCCAAGATATCTTATCCCCTCAGTCTATATTTTCCCAGAAATCATCCACTACTGTCATTCCAACTATGATTCGACTCAAAGGGCAGTGCTGTCTCCTGACCAGAGTATCCTTTTCCCCATCACTCCTCAAGCCATCAATGCAATGCTCCATTTTGAACCTGATCAAGATCTTGCTCCTTTGTCCATGGAAGAACTACTTGAAAAGTCTACCCAACTGTCCCCAGAAAAACTAAAATGCATTTGCCAGACTTTTATGTTGCCTGAACATCAACCTAAGGGGTCCCCTCCATATGGTTTTGCTTATTTTAATAAGTTGGGCAGACTCATCCTCAATATGATATCTTTTATCATGGGTTTCAATACAAGTGAATATGTTGATGAAATAACCTTGGTATTGCTGTCTATCTTTACTCCTGGGCAACCTCCTGCAGTAAAATATGATTTTGCATCCTTCATTTCCAATAAAATCCATGACCAATTCATGAGGCTAGATAATGAGAAAGTTTTCAAATATTCCTCATTTATTTACCATCTCCTCATCTATTATCAATCAGAGAAGTTCCCTTTTCCTGTTAAAAATCTTGATGCCAAGGGAAACCCTAGATCAATTATTTTTTGGTCTGCCATAACTCATTCTTCTTATGATTCTCCCTATTCTTATGCTTTGTTCATCGATCTTTTTGTATATCCTGCAACTACCTTGTTGACAGGAATTCCCCCTCCAAGGCTCAGTAATGAGATTAAGAAGACTTTGCAGCTTTCAAGGACATATAATGTTGGGGACTGGTATTTATATCAAAATCATTAAGTCATCAGAATATATGGATGTGAATCATATCCATTCAAGTTGCCAAAATATGTGCCTATGAGGCTTTTTGCCTTAGAATATTTCAGGCAAATGAATAATTCTGATATGATTCATTTTTGTAGTGTAAAAAAGAAAGCCCAACTCAGGATTAAAAGTCAATTAGGTCCTTTCATCTGCAACTCTAGGGAGGCCGAGCGAGAAGCAGAAGATATACTACAAAACCATTTCAAGTTCCAAAGGAGTTTTCGTTGGGTTCCTTATGATCCATTTGGTTTTATCTGTGATAAAAGAATGAAGAACAAATCTTCCCCATATATTCACCACAGGATTCCTGATATAGAACAATATGCTAACCAAGATGAATGGGTGGAAGGAACACTAGTTGAGCAAGATAATGAAGAAGACAATAGAAACAAAATTATGAAAAATCTTGAGAAAGAGTTTGACCTAGAATCTTTTGGTCAAGTGCAGGTACCTCACATTGGCACCTCTTCAACAGGAAATCTCCAACAGGGGTTACAGGAAGAGAGTCTATCAATTGCAGTAGAGTCTAAAGGTAAAGGGAAAGAACCTGAAATACAGGTCATTGAAACTTTTGTCATGGCAGAGAAACCTCAAACCTCCAGGGCACCAGACCAGACACAGGTTTCTCCTACTCAAGTGAATCATCCTGAAGTTTCAGAATTGCAAACTCCATCTAATATGGAAATAGGTAAGAAAAGACAGGCTCCAGATCCTACTCCTCCCAAAGAATCCTCAGAGCTACATCAAGCCAAAAAGTAGAAACCCGATCCACTTCCAGATGTGGAAATCATTGATGAGATGTTTGATGATGAAAGAGAAGATAGTCAACTAACTGGCACAGTTAGTGAAACACATACAGGCCACAAAGGAAAAGAATTGCAAAAACAGTTGAGTACTGAAGTATCTTCTTTTAAACCACCAAAAACAGATGCAGGTGATATCAAGAGAACTTTCATTAATATAAAAGCAAAGAATGATCCATTGAGAATGAAGGTATATGATCAGTATCTAAAAATGGCCCCACATAATCAGGAAAGATTGATGTCAGCATTTGATATTCAACAAGGCAAAATGATGATGAGCCATTTTAAATCCAAAGTACCAAAGCCCATGACAGCATCTGATTATATTAGGACCAATTTTGAGGTCCTGGAAAAAGACATTCATCCCCTGGACCAGATAAAGTTGCATAGACAAACTGGGGAAATGATATACTCCACCCTCACAGATAAGGCCATGGCAGCCCTTAGGCTGCGAGATTCTTTAAATAATACAAACACCCAATTGCAAATTGAGAAGGCTTCTTTTTAGGAAAAAGATAACAGAATTAAGTCTCTGGAAGATATAATCATCAGTTTGGGTCACAATCCCAAAGATATTAAAAGCACTGAGGCACTAATTAAAAAGAAAGATGATGATATAGCTGTATTGAGAAAGCAGCTGAAATTGCCAGCCTCAAGGCATCCCCAGACCCAAGAAGTTTTGAAAGAAAATTCACAGGAAGAGATGATGGAGTTGCTCTTAAAAATGACTGAGCAACTGAGTGAAACAGAGAAAGAATTGGAACAGGCATTAAAAGAAAAGCAGGATATCATGCAAACATCTACAACAGGGATCATTACATGTACCATAACAACAGATCAACAAACAGAGTCAGCACAGGGAGACACTTATGGTTTAAGTTCTGATGAATTGGTAAAACAAATGGAAAGTTTAAAACTCAGAGTCACAGAACTTAAAACCACAAAATTGCAGTTAGAAAATTTGGAGCAGAAATATGATATGTCTAAAAGGACTGTTGTAGATAATACTAGGGAAATTAAAAGATTGGAAAAATTGGTTAAGGCTTTAGAAAAAGATCTTTCGTTAGAAAAGCCTTTGAGAGAAATAAACGAAATTCTTTGGGATAATATAATTGAGTCAATAAAAAGTATTTGGTCCTTTGTTCAAACAATCTTTGAACAAAGTGACTTGATCAAAGTAGCTCAGGAAGAAATAGCCAAAACGAGAGATGAATTAAAGGGCAGACCTGAGCAAGCCAATCAACTTATACAGTTTTTGAACACCCGGACTAAGCAACAACTTTCAGAATTAGGAATTGATGACAGGACAGGCACTATTTTAGAAATAAAAAGAGTTTTTACCAAAAGAACTCTTATGCAGAATTTGGAAAGGAAGTGCTCAGATATTCTAGAAGAAATCAATGCTTTTAAAGGGAAATTTCAGGTTTTATTAGACAATGGGTTACCCAGTCCTATGCTCGCAGGTGACAAGATAATGGACCTGGAAACCTATGTTACTAAAATAGATATACATGCTCATAACACAACTGTTCTTTCTATCAATTCGTCACAAACAACATTGCCAACAGGGAGGAATCTCTATGACAGATTGAAGAATTTGTTTCATCTGGAGCATGAAATAAAGTATTTGTTCCCTAGTCAGCCCACTTTTTACAGATACACAGAGGCCGATGAGACATTGAGAAAACTTAAAAGAACCGTAATAGCAGAAGATAAATGGTGGGAAGACTTATTGGACATTTTATGAAATTTACCTTCAGTTTGAGAATTTTATCTTTTTACTATCATGTAAAGGATAAATAATGAGCACAGGTTAAAGAGTATCAGTTGGGCACTTGAAAGAGTATAAGTAGAAACGAAGAGTATCAGACAAGCAAAAGAATTACTCAAAGGGACAGCATCAAGCCCTATTATAGCACCTGCCTCCAGCGCATCCACAAAGGAAGGAAACAGCACATCAGCAGTTACTTGTTATTCTATCTACGAGACCATTTGTCTCCTTTTTTATTGTAACTTACTCATTAGTCACCCTAGATTATTGGCTAGGTTAGTGTGAGATATTTTCAATCATTTTTTGTATAAATAAACCCTCAAAGAGAGTGTTGAGGGTGGATTCTAATACTTGGCTGTGACATTGATGTTTTTGGAATAAAAATTGTTTTGGAGAAATTTATTTGTGGTTTACTGGATGACAATTTGAAGCTCAGGACTTTTTGCAGGATTCATGTGTCGGACTGCAGTTCAATAAGTCTTTCTATCCTATGTCTTAAGTTTTATATCTGTTTATTATATCATTATGTCCATTTCTGAATAATTTACATAAAGGATTGAATCAGAATTTACTTAATTGTACTATGATTTCAGATGTGATTATTCTTAATGTTTTCCTCTAAATTGGTTATAAGCACGAATTCTTAAATGCTCTTGCTTAGCTAATTTAAACATTCTTGATTACTATAATAAAGAATTCTTCATTGCTCTTTGTTTGTAATCATTTCATTTCTTTCTTTTGAACATGGTGAAAGATTCTTAGCTGCCTTTCATCCCTTCAAAATCATCTCATCCACTTTAAATTTTAAGGATTGTTCTCTGTCTAGCTATCTTGCCCTGTAAAGCCATCTTGTGTGTAGAATAGAAATCCAGTAAAGCCATCCTTTGACTCCATAGCCCAATGGACTGAAAACTTTCAACCTTGCCCTTAGTTTGTGGATTCCACCATTTTTCAAACAAACTTTTGGATCTATAACTAGCCTAAAACCTTCTAAGAACAAAGATAAATTATAAAGAGAGAGCCCTCTCTGGATTCAGATTGGCTAGATTCTGCATCTGAAGGTTGGTTTGTGGTTGCCTCAAGTATACTTTCCTTTTCCACAACTTCAAGGAAAACTGAGTGATAACAAGAGGTTGCATCGAGTTATCTTCCCTTTGGTCAAACTGGGCTCCGTTCAAATTTGACCAGCTTAACCCTAGGCTATGCAACAATTCAAAGTGCAGAACTTACCAATCTCCTTGGTCACTGTCGCATTGGATTATATTGAAGATAAAGGGCTTGAAGTGGTTTCCTCAACTTGCAAATATTTGCACGAACTGCTTGATTTCCCAAGGTGGGTTTGTTTATTTTAGTTTCCAGACTATTAAAAACCCATGCCCATTATTTACCCTATGCTTATAAAATTAAGAGGGCACTTACATAATGTAAATTTTGTAAAAAGGTGGAATTTTTATCATTTGTGCTCCTTGTTATGTACACATTATGTAGAGGGGATCTGAAACTTTGTAATTTTCCTTTGTGCACATATTTGGCACATTAAATTACTTTGTGATTGCCATGTAAAAGGCGATAGTTGCCATCATAATTTGGCATCGAAAATTGGGCATGTAAATTGTTGAATGCCATGTAATAGGCCATAGTTGCAACTTGCCACCATGAAAATCATGATGTAAAGCTGATTATGAAACATTGTAAAAGGCTTGTGTTAGCCACTCTTATGTGAGGGAGAGTGATAGGCGCATTTTTGTGCACTAAGCCTTGTTGGCTTCTTTGTAATCAGGTTGAATGAGGCGATTGCCTAAGCCATTTTGGCATGTAAACTTGACCAATGAATTCTAGGCAAGTGTTATAAACAGGTATGATCAGCTACAGGTTGCAGCTTTCGGCAGATGTGGGCTTCTGAATTCCGATTCTGAAGGACCGCAGTGAAGGTATCTTGTAGAAATGTGCCTTTTCAGGCATTTGTGTTGCAACAGTTGCAGGTGTTGGCATAATGTTCCGATTCCGAAGAACGTCAGGTGAAAGAGTCATGATGGGATGTGCCTTTCAGAGACATTTGCATACAATTGAGTTGATTGAAGTTGATACTTTTGAAGACCAAAAGTTTCTTTGTGGGGAGGTGTGATCCAGAAGGACCTTCGCACCTGAAAAGAGCTTGGCGCCATGATGATTTGAAGTTGGTGACAAGTAATTAAGTGGGTGAAATGATGCTTATGCATTTATTTATGCATTTTATTAAAATCCATGCATTATTGATATAAATTAATAATTGTGAGAGAAATTTGTCTCACATTATTCATTAATGTAATTAGGGAAATTGGTTTTATGTGAGAAGCCACCTCCCACCAATTCTCTATTTTTGCTCAAATATAGGTTGAGAGAATCAAGGGGCATGGTTGGAAAGTCTTTAGGTGGTTTTGAGACTTTTCCATTATTGAACCTGAGATTGTTGGAGGTCCTACTTTCATGGACTTTGTTTTTCCTTCCTTGTAGTTAGGCCCTACAATTGTGGGTCTTGTAATTAATACTCTTTGCTGGAGAGTGGGTGAGGAAAACTATATATATTCCTTATGTAAGCCATGAGAAGGGGGAGAAGACAGGAGATAATACTTAGCCATTGAGAGCCATAGTGTTTGGCTAATGCTCGACCAAAGAGCTTGAATGTAAGAAGCTTACTTTGACGAAGGAATATAGAGGATCTGCATCCCAATTGAAGCAGATCCAGAGATGTAGCCCCAAAGAGATGGAGGGGTGAACTCCGTTACCAATTGATTTTCTCTTTCTTATGTGTTTTGTGCCTCTTGATTATGTGCAGTTCATTTAATTATGTTTATGTGGAATAACATGCTCATTTAAGCATGTATAAGCCATAATCATTTAAAAGATCTTAATACCGTACATGAGATGGTTGGGTAGTACTCGACCCATGATCGGATCATATATGCAATTTATACAGAGCTTCCTACCATTGGGAAGTGTGAGAAAGGCATGCAATTGGCCCTTGAGAGGGAGTTGGATTTGCATGCAGGTAAGAGTGAACCTCAAGATGTGGAGCAGCCACATGCGAAGGATCATGGAGTGGGAGCAACCACTCATGCAAAGAAATTTCGAGCCAGATGGGCAGAGGGAGTGCATGCAGCTATACCACTAGGTAAGCAGTGGAGCGACATGCATGAATAATACCAAGAAGAAATTTTGGGCCGAATTCATTGAGATGGTGTGGATCTCATGAATCGAAACTGGCTATGAGGAGCCCACAAAGCAGCAGTAGCAGGATCAGTTGGATTGATGCAGTCAAATGTCATGAGGACATGAAATCAAAGTGACATTGTCGGATACTGGAGCGTAGATCAGAGTTGGAAGCAAGTGCAGAGTGCATGGATGCAGATGTCAACAACGCAGAGGATCCAATAGACATGTGCAGTAGGTACCAGTAAGTCAAAAGACTTTGATGACATATGCATTATACTGATTCAGTTTTTTTGAGGTTATTCAGTTTTAGAAGTGTTGCATGCAAAGGTTGCATGTGCGATAAACACTAGCGAAGTGTTGCATGTCGCATGCATGGAGCTTCATGTCACATGCAAGGGTTGCATGTCGCATGCATGGAGTTGCATGTCGCATGCAAGGACATTCCTTTCTTGTTGAGAGGGAGTGTTGAAGTTTGGAACAAGAAATAGTGAAATTAGCATCCGAAAACAACATCCATGATCCTAGTGAAAATTAAGCACCTACACTAAGATGGGGCCCACACAGGCTATTTTTAGGTGTATTTCTATTTTTAGGTGTATGTATATTTATAGATGCATGTCTATTTTTATTATCCCTTAATTCAGATGGACAGTAAACTGTAATCTATTCTTAATGTGGACTTGAAAATAGTTAACTGAAGTGGCAAATCAGTTAGCTAAGTGAATTTCGAGTTAAGTGGTTGGTTGGTGGGACATGCAGGTTGAATTTAGTTGTAACTGAGTGATTATAGTTGTAACATAGTTGGAAGTGCAGCGGTGCATGAGTTGTAAATAAGTTTAACTCAATTAAGTGAGCTAAAGTCAGTTGTGCTAGTTGTAACTGCAGCTACACTAGTGAGATATCAAGTGAATTAAATATTAATTAATTCACATGTAGTGATCTCACATGCAACTAATGTTTTTATTATTATTAATTGCATGCATGTCAGATCCAGTGGAGACCCAGTTGAGTTCTAGGTGAAAGGGAAGATAAATATCAGTTGTGACATTATCCGCTTGCACACATGCAAGCACACACACATTGGATGAGCCCATGATATTTACACAATCAAGGCAGGCAAGGCATCCATTATTCAGGGTTCTTTACCATCAGGGATTGCGCAGTGGAGTCAGGTTGTCTAGAGACAGTAAATTGGCTAAGGAACTTGCCAATTTTTGTATGACAGTGTGAGACAATTAGCTAATGTACTGAGAGCTCTTATGATTGGAGTTTTGTATGTAATTGTTTCATGATCCATGATATAATATACAATAGAAGATAGTGGGGTTTTTCGCTGTAATCTATTGAGATTCAACAAGATGATGAGCTTAGTGAAAAGAGTCGCCTTCACTAAGTGGGCCCGCAGGCTATTTTTGGCGCAAAGTCTATTTTTAGACTATGTCTATTTTTAGACATGCTGATCATATTCTATGAGTTGCAGGATGCTATTTGTGGATGGTTGGTCAAGTTGGAAAAATAGATGGACTTATATTTTTAGACATATTGGGCGGAGTCTATTTTTAGACTGCTAGTCTAAAAATAGATATGTTGAATATTATTAGCTCTTAATAATATTTGGAATCTAAACATTATCTTATTCTCTTGGAGCACTTCAGTTAAGTGCACAGATGTGGCACAGCAGCTGACAAAAGGAATTACACTATTCCTGAGGGTTTACTGGAGCTAATGCATGGAGACTTCAGTTAGAACTCATGTGACAGAGTTTGGTGGAGTTATAGAAGTAGTTGGTGGAGTTGTATTTAGTTTAACTCAATTAGACTCAGTTGAGCTAGTTGTATCTAGTCTAATTGATTGATACACTAGTGAGAGTGGTGTGAATTAATCACTAAATAATAACTCATTAATCAACTAAAGAATACATTAGTTAACTACAGTGCATGGACAATTTCAGTGAAGACCAGTGGAGAGGTAGGTGAAAGAACAAGTGTGACTATCAGTTGTGACTATAGTGATGCATTGATTGCATCCAACACTCAGTGGAGATGCCAATGAGGATTGCGTTAGCAAGGCTGGTTGAATTTGAATTCATTCAGAGCCATTCTTCAGCAGGGATTGCGCAATAGAGGCAGGCTAGCAGGTGGCAAAGATCGGTGCATGGATTTGCAAGATCGGGCTTGATTAGTGTGTAGCGATTGTATTGTACTGAGAGCTTGACATGTTCAACTTTGTATGAGGATTGTTACATGATCTCTATGCCATATATTATATACAGATAGTCGGGGTTTTTAGCTTCAAGATTTCCCGTTAAACAACTATGTTAATGTGTGTGAATTTTTTATGATTTCACGTGTGCATTGCAATTGATTGAATTTCCACATGTGATGTTCAATAGTGGAATAGATTTTGTATTGTGCATGAAGTCAAATAGTGTGTGATCATGAGAATATTGGATATATAACACATAAGTTATATAATTTCTACATGGTATCAGAGTGATATTGATAAGAGCAGATTGCAATTACTGAAGCGGTTGAGTTTTGTGCTGGTGGAATTCGAATTTGCTGCAGTGTGTTCTTGGTGTCGAAGTTGAGCATTCATTGAAATGTCTTTCAACAGATTGCAATTGGAGTATGCCCTTGATGGAAGCTCGAATTATATTGCATGGAAGGACAGGATGGAGGCTATGCTGGATGATAATGGGTTGAAGGAGTTCATAGATGTAGAAATTCCAAAACCTACTTCTAGCGATGCAACCGCACTTGACGCATGGCAAAAGAAGACAGCAAAATGTCGAAGGATTATGTTGGAAGGTGTGAAGGATCACATAGTGTCCAGCCTTCATAGTAAAGCTAGTCCATTCTTGATGTGGAAAGCTTTGACAGACTTGTTCCAAAGCAAAAGCGACCAAAGGAAGTTGGCGCTTAAAGACAAGCTCAAAAAAATAAAAATGGAGAAAGGCGACAGTATACCCAAGTACCTCACGAAGTTTGTCCACTGCAAGGATGAGCTGGGAAGTGTGGGGGTTACTGTAGATGAAGAGGACTTGGTGAGCTTGGCTCTCCTTGGGCTTCCAAAGAGTTTTCATTCACGAATTAATTGGCTAATGGTCGGGAGAACATGACAGAGCTACTTTGGTTGGATCTAAAGCAGAGGAGATAAGGCGGGTACTAGGGATGGGGTCTTTATCAAGAATGAAGATGAAGAACATAAGCTTTCTGTCGCTTTAAAGCAAGGAAAGGAAGGGGAAAGAAAATCCTTCCTCACTCCTGCAAGGCTGAAGGCAAGAAGAAGAATTATTCATGAAGGCCACCAGCCACTAACACGACATTACGCTGCTGACTTTTCCACAAGAAGAAAATAAGGTGTCACAGATCTGGCAATGGAGAGGCCTTAGCCTCTACTTGAGCGTGATTTTCGCTTTTCGTATTGGTTCAAGTGTGATGGGACTGGTAAAGTGGTGGTTTCTTGACAGTGGTGTGTCTTTTCATATGACCGAAGACAAAGATTTGTTTACTGATCTGGATGAGAAAGATCTTGGAGTGCACATCGAGATGGGCGATGATGGTAGATACAGTGCGACTGGTATCGGTACCATTTCCTTTGAGAGGGAGTCTGGTAAATCCTTCGTATTGAAGGAAGTGATGCATGTTCCAGGATTGAAGAAGAATCTTATCTCTGTGGCGATGTTAGAAGACAAAGGATATGATGTTGTCTTTAGCGAGGGAAAGGATTTCCTGCGCAGTAAGGCAACTGGTGAGACCCGGAGGATAGGGGTTCGAGTTAAGAACCTTTATCAATTTAGATACATGCAGAAAGAATGGCGGTGCAAAGGTATACAAGAGCTGGATGATATTAATCAGGCAGAGCCAGAGATTGGGCCATCTTCACCATGGCGCTTTGAAAATTTTGTAGCAAATTTCTACCGGGCTTCCCAAAGGTACACTTGCGCAGTCAGATCAGTGCAAGGGATGTACTTTGGGAAAATTTGTGAAGACCACTTTTCATGAGAAGGATAGTTACACCACAACAATCCTTGAGAGAATTCACACAGACGTGTGTGGACCTTTCTCAGTAGCTTCAACAGCAAAGCACAGTTATTATGTGATATTTGTTGATGACTTTTCTCATAAGTGTTGGATCTTCTTCATGCAGAAGAAGAGCGAGACATACTCAAACTTCTATGAGTTCAAGGCGCTGGTTGAGAAAGAGTCGGGGAAGCAGGTGAAAGCTCTTAGGAGAGATAATGGTGGTGAATTCATCTCTGGAGAATTCAAAGACTTTTGCAACGCAGAAGGAATTCGAAGAGAACTCATAGCACCTCATAACCCACAGCAGAATGGGGTCGCGGAGAGAAAGAACAGAACGATAGTGGGTGCTGCACGAGCGATGCTGCATGATCAGGGCCTTCCCATACACTTGTGGGCTGAAGCATGCAACACTGCGGTTTATGTGCAAGACCGTTGTCCTCATAGAGTACTTGGCATGAGTACCCCCGAAGAGGTGTTTTCTGGTAAGAAGCTTGATATTTCTCATTTGAAGATTTTTGGCTCACCTGTTTACATTCATGTGATGAAGGATGCCAGGAAGAAGCTGGAGCCGACCGCAGAGGTTGGGATATTTGTGGGGTACACAGAAACACCCCACAATTATTGTGTGTATTTGCCAGATAGTTAGATCACTGTTGTGCGACGGGATATCAAATTTCATGAGGAGAAAGCCATGAAGTTGTCGCTTGAGAGGGAGCTACACTTGCATGCAGATGAGGAGCTACTTGTTCCTAAAGATGAGCCTCATGATGTGGATCAGCCACAAGAGGAGGTTCATGGAGTGGAAGAAACCACTCATGTAGCACCAAACATCAGAGGGCGGAAGCGCACTACAGAAGCTGAGCGACTAAATCTTTATGCAGCGCAAAATGTAGGAGCACCTACATCACAGCGCAGATAGAGATAGTCACCTGATCGATTTATTGGATACATGGCTCTAATGAGCAAGTGTATCATGACAGAACCATCTTCTTTCGAGGAAGCTGTGGAGGATCCCGCATGGGTAGATGCCATGGTGGAAGAGTATGATTCGATTGTCAGAAACAGTGCATGGGAGATTGTCCCAAGGCCGACAGGGAAATCAGTGGTAGGTTCGAGATGGATCTACAAAGTGAAGCAAGCTGCTGAAGGGAGCGTCGAGAAGTACAAGGCAAGATTTGTTGCTCGAGGCTTCTCACAAATCGAGGGGATCAACTATGAAGAAACCTTTGCACCTGTCGCAAGGTATTCTTCTATATGGACCATCCTTGCTCTCTTAGTGCAGATGGGTTGGCACATTCATCAGATGGATGTGAAGACTGCGTTCCTCAACGAAGTCATTGAGGAGGAGGTGTACATAGAGCAGCCTGAAGGATTCGAAATATTCAGTAGCGAGTCGCATGTGTGCAGGCTCAAAAGAGCGTTGTATGGGCTGAAACAAGCACCTCATGCTTGGTACACACTGATAGACATTTATTTCACCGGACTTGGTTTCGCCAAGAGTGAGGCGAATCCGAACCTATACCAGATTGTGGTGGAGGGTAAGTTGCTGATCATGGTACTTTATGTAGATGATTTGATACTAACAGGTGATGAATTGTTGATGCACTCATGCAAGGCAGATCTTGCAAAGGAGTTTGAGATGAAGGACTTGGGCCTCCTTCATTATTTCCTGGGATTGGAAATTTGGCAGCGGAAGGGTGGACTATTTGTGTCTCAAGGCAAGTATGCCCGAGAGATACTGGAGAAGTTCAACATGCAAGGCTGCAAGCCTATCGACACTCCTCTTCCTGGTGGTTGGAGGAAAGAGGATGCTACATCGACAGAGGTAGTGGATGCCACTGTTTATCGACAGTTGGTTGGTTCCCTCATGTATCTAGTCAATACACGACCGGACATATGCTACACTGTTAACTAGCTTTCACAAGCTATGGTTAAGCCTACCAAGCTCTTTTGGAAGGCAAGCAAGCATGTCTCGAGGTATCTCAGGGGCACATCGGGATATGGATTGTGGTACAGACAGTCAGATGAGTTGAAGTTGCATGGCTTCACAAATGTAGATTGGGCAGGGAGCCCAACGGACAGAAAGAGCACATCTGGAGGGAGATTCAGTATCAGGTATACAACAGTTTCTTGGTACAGTAGGAAACAGAGATCCGTGGCACTCAGTTCAGTGAAGGCCAAGTACATGCAGCAAGTTTGGCTGCATGTGAGGCTATATGGATGAGGAAGATCCTGGTCGGGTTGTTCGGTTCACACTTGGATCCTATTGCGATATATTGTGATAATCAGAGTTGCATTAAACTCTCGGTTAATCCAGTATTTCATGATAGATCTAAACATATTGACATCCGGTACCATCATATCAGAGATTGTGTGCGGGCGGAAGATCATGTTACTTTCTTAATTTCCACGGAGGATCGGGATGCGGATATTCGGTGAAAGGCGCTCAGGAGAAAGTTCGAATACCATAGAGGCAGATCGGGGTGGTAGATAATCCCTATCTTGTTGAGACGGAGTGTTGAGATTCAACAAGATGATGAGCTTAGTGAAAAGAGTCGCCTTCACTAAGTGGGCCCGCAGGCTATTTTTGGCGCAAAGTTTATTTTTAGACATGTCGATCATATTCTATGAGTTGCAGGATGCTATTTGTGGATGGTTGGTCAAGTTGGAAAAATATATGGACTTCTATTTTTAGACATATTGGGAGGAATCTATTTTTAGATTGCCAGTCTAAAAATAGATATGTCGAATATTATTAGCTCTTAATAATATTTGGACTCTAAACATTATCTTATTCTCTTGGAGCACTTCAGTTAAGTGCACAGATGTGGTAGAGGATATGACAGAAGGAATTACACTATTCCTGAGGGTTAAGTGGAGCTATTGCATGGAGACTTCAATTAGAACTCATGTGACAGAGTTTGGTGGAGTTGCAAAAGTAGTTGGTGGAGTTGTGTTTAGTTTAACTCAGTTAGACACAGTTGAGCTAGTTGTATCTAGTCTAACTGATTGATACACTAGTGAGAGTGGTGTGAATTAATTCACTAAATAATAACTCTGTTAGGTCCCTATATCACTAGTATAGCCCCTTATTATTGTTAGTGTAAACCCCTTATTGTTATTATTGTACCCTTGTAACCCCCATTTTGTTATTATCGTGCCCTTAAATTATTATTGTTGAGTGGGCTAGGATTACATTGTAGCCCCACTAGGATTACATTGTAGCCCCATGGACTCCTATATATAGAAAGGAGGTTTTGTGAATTGTATCATCCAAGAATTGTTCATTTATGTAATGTATTGGAGGTTGCCCCCCTCGAAGTGGCTCATTTCTAAGGCGTTTATATCTCTTTTCTTCTCTTTTTGGAGCTGGTTACACAACAAACTCATTAATCAACTGAAGAATACATCAGTTAACTACAGTGCATGGGCAGTTTCAGTGGAGACCAGTGGAGAGGTAGGTGAAAGAGCAAGTGTGACTATCAGTCGTGACTATAGTGATGCATTGATTGCATCCAACACTCAGTGGAGATGCCAATGAGGATTGCGTGAGCAAGGCTGGCTGAATTCGAATTCATTCAGAGCCATTCTTCAGCAGGGATTGCGCAGTAGAGGCAGGCTAGCAGGTGGCAAAGATCGGTGCATGGATTTGCAAGATCGGGCCTGATTAGTGTGTAGCAATTGTATTGTACTGAGAGCTTGACATGTTCAGCTTTGTATGAGGATTGTTACATGATCTCTATAACATATATTATATATAGATAGTTGGGGTTTTTAGCTTCAGGCTTTCCCGTTAAACAACTGTGTTAATGTGTGTGAATTTTTATGGTTTCATGTGTGCACTGCAATTGATTTAATTTCCGCATGTGATGATCAATAGTGGAATAGATTCTGTATTGCGCATGAAGTCAAATAGTGTGTGATCAGGAGAATCTTGGATATATAACACATAAGTTATATAATTTCTACATAATCTTTCCCCGAGAAATTATCAGTGTTGTGTGTGATTGATCTTTCTTCATGGTATTGTAATTGGCGATTGTGTTTTTAATTCCACAAAGATTTGTAGAAGCGATTCAGTATTTAACTTTAGCATATTGTTAGATCGGGTGAATCCAAGATATATATGCATATTGTATAATTTCTACAAGGACTACATGGGTACACCAATAACAACAAGGGGGCTACACTAACAACAATAAGGGACTACACTAGTAATATAGGGACCTAACACCTGAACTTCGACATACCAAATATTTTGATCCAGGAGCCCATTTTTGGACTTCCGCATATGGTTTGAAATCTCTTCGAGAGCACTTTTCAATGGATAGGGTCCAAGGTAGGCTTGGAGCCCATTTTCTACCTCTGAGGTGGGTTCAAACTCTCTCTCACACTTTTCTTCTTGAATCTTCTTCTTATGCTTGGAATGCTGAGCTCCCAACCACCATAATCATCGTTTTATGGCTTCTCGATAAGCCTGCTACTTTGGTGATTCTCTACTGGTAAGCTACAACTTTCATTAGATTCCTCTTGGACACTTTAGACATATTTTATGGCTTTTCAATAAGTCTTCTACTATGATGATTCTCTACCAGATCCCTTCAACTACCATTGATCACCATTATCCTCTGGTTGACATCAAATGCCAATACACTCATCTTTTTATGGCTTTTCAATAAGCCTGCTACTATGGTGATTCTCTACTAGAAGCTTGCATCTATCATTGGTCACCATTGTCCTCTTGTTGACATCAAATGCCAACTATCCAACAACTATATCGGGTTATCAAAGCCTGCCAGCTCCTGCGCTAGGGCAAGTGGCTCACTAGGGACCAAATTCAACAGAAGTTTCCTCACCTCATGGAGACACTCAATGCAATGGGGACCATTGCTTCCTATGGGGGGAGGACTAATCTAAGTGGATATTGGTGGTCACCTGCTTATTCCACTTAGACCCCCAACATGGTTTTCTATTAGTTTCCTATTTTTCAGCACTGTTTCCTATTTGGGCAATTTTATATTTTTAGCGGTTTTTGGGTTCTAAACTTCTAGAGCTGTTTTAAGGCCCTAAACGACGTTTTTTGGGGAAACAGGCAAATATGTATTTATAGTGAAATTTTGTTGTCCTCAGTGATCTACGAGGATCTCACAGGTACAAGTACAAGTGGCACTAGGAATGGCTCAAAAAAAAAAGTGGTAAGATTGCTCTCAAACTAGGTTGAGATCGAAGTGTTCGTCGCCCTGATTGCAACGGTGTGAACGACACTCCAATCTGAGCCCGTATGGAGAAGTTAGAGCAAGTCAAAGTTGGGCAGTGGGCTAGGTCTAAATGTCCTACATTTTCACTGTCAATCGGTAGGGAACCCAACACTCGAGAAGCGAGCAAATTTGTTGGGTACTTGTGCCTAATAACCTCTAGTTTCGAGAATTTTCAAAATTAGGATGTGGTTATATATATATATATATATATATATATATATATATATAAAATGGGTGGCGGGCCACCAACCCCACCACCCCACAACCATATTCCACATATATTTATACATAGTAATTTGTTGGGGGCGGGATGTCAACCCTGCCACCCCAGAACTGTCACCCGAACACTATTAATATATAGGTCGACGGCCATGACCATGTCGAACCCTCAAAACGATCCACCACAAATGGGCAGTGGATGGGCCACTTTCGGTGAACCTAGTCCACACCCCACCCATATGTATACAATGCAATGGAACATAGAGGTAATGGTGCTAGTGGGGGTCGAACCCGCACGACCCACGTGGCTGACCCCTGGTGGGCGACACCAAAAAAAATGAGAACCAAAACTACATGACCATTTTGGAGCGGGCGAGATTTGAACCCGACCCGCCTCCATGCTATCCGCCAATGACACCAACAGATCATCGACGGAGCTTTGATAGCTCCACCCATCCACATATATTTAAACCTCATTTCCACAGTGTGCCGAGGCAGAGCAGCGGAGCGGAACCACTAGCAGGCCAAAGAGGTGGAACCATGCCCAGGGAATATTGAGGGGCATCATAAAGATTCCCTAGGGTGCAAAACTTTCCAGTGTCAGTTTTGGACAAATTTTATGTCGATTTTACACCTTTCGACGACTAGAACTCAACCGTGATGTCCGTTTCTGCATCAAAGCTCTCCATTTTTCGGCCATTTTCTAGATTGGAGGTATAAGGGTGCTTTATGTAATTTTACGTGTACTTCTTCTTCTCCTTCTTCTTGCCACTTAATGAATGAAGGCCTCCCCACTGTTGAGCTAGGCCCAGAGACGTAGTCCAAATCGGACGAACTTCGTAATCAAAATTTTGGTGTCTTGATCTCATGCATGCTATGTTCTCTTTTCTCTTCGTTTTATGTGCTTATGTTTCATGGTTTTAAGTGCTCTGTTATATATAATTCTTTAATGCATCTATAAGCAAAAGATCTTGGATCACTCAGATAACCCTTTCTAATGGGCTATTGTGCGTGCTAAACAAAAATCGTATTCCGAAGTTATGACTTTGAAAAGTTGACATTCTGACTAACCCCATTAGAGCCAATACCTTTTGGCACTTCATCTTCTAGGGTTAGGTTCTTGGATGTTTAGGGTTTCTCCATTGTTCTTCATGATAAAAAGGTCTCCAAGTCTCATTTTGACATAGTTCAGAAGGCATGTAGCCGTCACATCTATTCTTTGAGATAAGCTACCATCGCACTAAGCATGTAAACAATTTTTAGCATTTTCTATTTATTAATTAAAGTTTAGTTTCACTGTATCTCTATGTTTTTGTTTTAAATTTGTATTTAATTTCATTTCTTCATAAATCCAGGTAAAGTTCAGAAGCAATAGCAATATACCAATATCTTGTGACTTAGCAAGGGTTGAGATGTCGAGAGACACACTTGCGAAAGAGGTCCCACTCTCAGGAGGCATCTACCCTTCAAGCCTTATCACAAAGGGCCAAATGTCTCATTTGGGATTTGAACTCGAGTTAGGAGAGTGTGAGACCTGCTTCCCAACCACTTGAGCTATTACCTCTCATCATTTATATGTTATTTATCAAATCCATTCTCAAAACTTTTCAAATACATCCTTAAATCTTAATTTGATCATAACTAATTATAATATAGTCCCTAAGTGGTAAATTGATTGCTTTATATTGAGTGCTAATCTGCTTCAGGATAGTGGTTTAAATCTTGTGTAAAGTCTAGTATAAAAATGTTGTATCATTTCTTTCATATATTAGTAGAACTGATAACTGTAAAGGTTGTTTACAATGCTACGTTCAAGTCTAAACCTACAACTAACACAATATTGTTGGATGAGAAATGCTACCACCCATAAGTATAACCTCTCCTCGACCAAGTCAACCCATATCATCCAAATCACATCTTCACAATCCATACTAATTATGATTCAACCAAAACCCTAATGGTCTAAAATATTGGACCATTTTGTTAAGATATGTCCAAAAGATTACTTCATTTTTTAAATAATGTGCAACAACAAGCCTCTAAGGTGCCCTCTCTTCTTTAAAGTAAAAATGATTTGCTTGAATACTTGAATTCTTATTTCCCAAATTTAAATTTCCCCACAAGATTTTAACTCGTTGTAATAAGACTAAAAGAAAAAAAACACTCCATATTAATGAACCTCCATCATAACATGTCTTTAAACCTCTTAACCTTTTATTAGATCATAAGTTTCTTACCATGACTTGCAAACTTTAAACACTACCTTAAAATTTATAATTATAATGATTTCATTAATAATCTCTATCCATTACAAATTTCCCCAACTTAAACTCCACTTAGGCACCTAATTAGTAGAGTAAGTAAATGTTAAGAGATCACTTCGTTATTTATTTAATATTAATAATCCCTATCCATTACCAATTTCTCCAACTTAAACTCCACTTAGGCACCTAATTAGTAGAGTAAGTAAATGTTAAGGGATCACTTCGTCATTTATTTAAAAGTCCTCTGGGATTACTTCGTTCTTTGAATCACACGGAAGGCTTTCTTGGTGGGTGTGTTTGCATCGCTCCCTCCCATGGATCCTCGTAGGAAGTTGGAATTCCTCCAATTTTTTTTTGAAAACATGAGTGATAATTCGTGATTGAATTGGGACCACGATTAGGGACAATTACGTCTTTGGCTTTTACCTAAATTTTCTGCTACATGTCGTCAATCAGTTACCACGGGTTAGTTCCTATTACTTTGAGGTTGTGGTATAGTTGACGTAATTTTGAAAGTTACCGGTGTTGATTTTCTGGAGATTAAGATCAATAGTTGATATAAATATAATAAGATAATGCGGTTTAGTGCATACGTGGTGGGTTAACTGTAAAATGGGATGTGAGAACCAAGAATGTTCTCTGCCCTCACGCGACCCAGTGCCCCGGCCAATTAAATTACTCGGCACTGCGAGTTGAGAAGGAGATCCAGAACAGTCTATGTAGATGTGATAGATATATAAATGCCAACAACTGACTGAAAGCATTTACTCATTATAGAGATCTCAGGAGCCCCAACAGAAAGGCTCTTAATAGGAACAAAACAAACAATAACAGTTAGTAAGCAAATCATCCATTTCAACAGGAATTTTAATAATCATAGATAGCCTTTTGTAAAGGACACCGAGTAAAAAATTCAGGGTTTTGTGGTGTTGGTCTGAAAGTTTGATTTTCAATGTGGGTTTTGTAGGAATGAATCTCCAAGTTCATATTTAACGTGCGTTTTACTGCACTGAAAAACCCGAGTTGTATTAATTTAAATTTTCTTTCAATTATACTCTCTGTTGGGTTCCTGACATCATCCACGGGCAGTGTTTGGCAGAAGAAAACCGATTTTTCTTCTTTGGGTTACCTGGTTTTTCCTGCAGGGAAGTACCCAAATCAAAATTCCGTACATTTGCTTTGTTTTCTTTGTTAGGTGATCAGTTTTTGAATAGAGTAACAATGGCGGACAATAATGGATCAGATGAGGAAGTGGATATGTCAGAGGAAGAAAGGGTGCGTTCTGGGAGTGAAGAAGGGAAGGGAGAAGACAGTGAGCAGTCATCATCGTCTTCTTCTTCTAAAGGCGATGAGGAATCGGATGCAAGTAGTGATAGCAGTGGCAGCAGGAGTGGCAGTGCTAGCAGTGGTAGTAGCAGCGGCGCTGAAAGCGATGGCCATGAAGAAGCAGGCAATGAAGGCGAGGAGGAGGATGAACCGGATCTCTTTGGCTCTGATAATGAGGACTTTCATCGGACTTCAGCTATCAGTCGTCTGGCCATACCCAGTAAGTGGGTTTACACCAGTGAATCAGTTAATTCTTATATGTTCTGTTGAATTAGTGATTGGTTCTACCATGAAGGCTATTGTTTTACTGATTTTGATTTTAAGCTACTTTACGGCATGGCTTGGGAGCTCCTAATCATCATAGTGTAACTTATTAAATTTTTTATCTTAGCAATTCAAGTGACCCATGGTGCTCTTCAAATCAACATTTTCAAATGTTTTTAACAATGTTGCTTTAAAGATCCGGGTTGAACATTAAAAACTCAGTTGTCCACTTTTTCCTGTCCCTTATAGAGGGCAGACGCTACCTAACATTTTTAGCAGATGTCTTAGTAATGTACAGAGGTATTGGAGTTTCTTTCACTTAAAAAAAGAAGAAAAGAAGCATAGATTAGTTTCTTCCCTGAAGAGAGGGCAGACCCTACGACCCATGTAGAAAAGTTCTGCACTAGTGCAAATAAACGCAACTCAGAAAAATTACCTCTTTCCTAGAGGTTTCCCGATCTTAACTCGGTAAACTTTTAGCCTTAGGGTTGTTATAAAACGTAAATGAAACAGCAGCAGCAGCAGATAGTGTTTCACCTCTTAACAACATCAATTCACTAGGCAATTCAAGAGAAAAAACACCAAAGTGTGCCAACAAGTTTCCCCCCACTAGCACAATGTTGTAATTCATAAACCAGATCTGAATTTCAGTTTATGACAGCTGTAAATACAGCAGCAAATCTACCCTATCTTCTTCATTATTAATGTTAAATCAGCAAGACATACAAGTGCGAGAAATTACAAAACCTTGAATAAATGGATCGCTGAAAATCAAATCTGCAAATCTGCAATAGAGACAATTTTTGAGAGCTGGAAATTTCATATAGATGTGTAAAGATGAAGTTCACGTACACACCATAGCCTCATCCCAAGGCTAGTACAGTTCTCTAGCTCTCCAAAACCCTAGCTAGGGAAAACCAAGAAAACCCCATCTCATAGCAAGGAGCTCCAAAAAGTAAGTATCACACTTGCATGTCCTTCAAGGCAAGACGTTTCCTCACACTAGCATGTGCTCAAAGGCAAGATGTTTCCTCTTCTTCTTCACTTCAATAAGTACAACCTAGGGTTTCGTTACAAAAACCTAATCTCAAAGTCTCCAAGGGATAAAACCCTTATCTTTGTATTCAAGATGCTCCAAAAGCTCCAAGAAACCCTAGTGTTTCTAAGACAAGAGAGATAAAATACAAATGAAGATGCACAAGAGAGAGGAAGACTAGTTTGCTTCTCTTTGTCACATCTCTAACAAAAGATAATGAATAGCAATGAAAATAATGAAAGGAATCTCTCCTTTCCCTATATATGCGAGAGGTAAGGGAGGCCATCAAAACATGTATGGGCCTAAATCCTTACAATCAACCTACAAAGCCACATGCAGGCTCATACTTGTGAAGTGCTGCACTCCATGAGTACATATGTCAAGTTTCATGGTGATGTCATACACAAACAAGGTTCCAATAGAAGGGTGCTCCATGAGATGTGTTCAATGCTCCTTCTGCAAGACTCTGAGGACTCCAACACTCCTCATAAGTTATGTACTCCACTGAGTCCACTCCCCTTGTATGAACACTATCAGAAGCCATGTGTCCCTGAGTCAATTCCGTGCCTACATGCAAGCATCCAAGCTATCGTATGCTGTCTAGGGCTCAATGCCCTCTTCCTAAATGCCAAATTCTTCCCTTTCAATGCAGGGTGTTCTCCGACCAAGCAACCTCCTCCATGTGGCCAGCATGTAAAATGTCACAAAGTTGTCTGAAGATTTCTACTACCCTAAGGAAGAATGCCATACAAGCTCGCAACTAAGGTCAAACAAGCATCTAGTGATTTATCTTCATTGTGCAAATCCATCATGGATCATCTAGGGGCTGATCAGACACCATGCAACCCAAATCTCTTGAAGCATCCCCAAACATGGTGCAAACACTGTCAGAGTAATCCCTAAAGCTAACAACCCAAATAGTGAATGGATGTCTAGTTAATATACATTTGTATCACACTTCATCAAAACATAGAAGATAAAAAAGGGAAAGATTGCTTTAAGTTGAAAAGTTACATTGTTTATTTTATACACCTCTTGGGAGCTAAAGAACAATTTCAATCATGGGTATTAATTTCTGTTTTGTATTTCTTTTCGGTTTATGGAATTGTTTGATCCTTTTAAGCAAGGTTTCTTGTTCAATGCCTGTTGTTTTCAAATGCATTTGGAAGAGAACAGGAATAATCATTTCCAGTTGCTGGTTTTACATCAAATTTTAGTGATATAGAGCTCCCTATCATGTTGCACCTTTTATATAGGAAGACTGCAGAAGTTAACTATGCACAGATTATAGGAATAAAAATGTTATATACAGAATATTAATAAATTTAATGATACTTGACAATTCGAGTAACATTCCATGCAATGCAAAGCAAATAATATCACATCGGTTGCCTAATTTAGAGTGCAAAATACACCCTTTAAACTTTTGTTCATTGCAAATACAAGTACACTACATAGCTTAGGTGCTCACACATCGGTAACAAATACATTAGTTAAAAAAACTCTTTATAGGTGTCTGTATATATGTGTGTGTGTGTGTGTGTTTACTAAACATCAGTTAAAAAACTCTGTGTCCTCTTGCTCTGTAGATACAAACCCTGCAATCTGTCCATTTTGCATGCCTTGCAATCCATCCAGTGACCCACAACCTTACTTTGCTGTATGGATTGAGGGCCTGTAACTCAAACTTGTGGTCTTCCTTTCCCAACTTGACAGTTTGCAACATAACTTTGCAGTGCTTTCATGAATCTACAAACTAGCTTTGCAGTTCCTTCAACTTCCTGTTTTTGCAGCTTCCTCTGAAGTTTAACAATCTAATTCCCAACATTCCAACATTCACAAACCACACATTTTATTAACTGGAACTCTGCTTCATCATAAAATTTTGTACCTTGACTTTCTCAACGCTACAACCTACCATTGCAGAGTACCTTTGCTTGCAATAAATGACTCTCATCAAGTTACTACGCGACAGCTTTTGTTTCATTAGTGCCAGGTTTACATTATTCTGAAGTTAGTATGTAATTTCAGTGGTTAATGAAGTAACTGGCCCCCTTTAAAAGCCTGATTCAAACAATATTTCTCCTCTTTTTTTCGTGGAATTGACTAGTGAAATGTTGGATGAATGAATGGGCATTCCAATGTGGATTCTCACCTGTGTATTGACTCTGATGTACCTAACAGTCCCTTTGACTTATTCATGATTATTTGTTGGACATCAATAAAATTATCTGATCTTAGTGATGAATTTCATTTTTGTTGGAATAATCACATTCAAAATTCCAATGTGAATTCTCACCTGTGTATTGACTCTGATGTACCTAACAGTCCCTTTGACTTATTCATGGTTATTTGTTGGACATCAATAAAATTAGCTGATCTTATTGATGAATTTCATTTTTGTTGGAATAATTACATTCAAATTTCAATAAGGCAAAAAATGTGCCATAAATCACAGGGATGGATTGATCACTAGACTCCTTTGGAGGCTAGATAATAATATGGAGGTCTATCGACTGATATCCATTGTAAAATTTACTCATGCCAAATGCAGAGAAGTATTTTATCTGATGTACCTGTCTGTCCCTTTGAACTGTTCATTGTCATTCGTCGGAGATTAATAAAATTATCTTATCTTATCTAGATGAATCCCAACATGGTTAGAGTAATTTCGTTCAATAAGGAAAAAATGTGTCATAGATCAGAGGGATAGATTGATCACTAGATTCCTTTGGAGGCTTGATAATAATATGGAGGTATCTTTACTGATATCCATTGGAAAATAGGGAAGTGTTTTATAATTATAAGGATTGAAGGCAGACAACCAAATTGTCTTACTATGGCCCATGTCAAGAAACATTGTGGTCAAACTGTGGCAGAATTATGGCTGCTTAAGCCTGGAAAGGAGCTGCATGAATTTCGGAAACAGGCTCATCTGGTCCTTGCACCTATGTTGGAAAGTGGACATGTCTCATTTATGTATGGAGAAAGAAAGAAGATTATGAAGTTCTATGGATGGCCAACATATAGCCATTGGTATTGTCAAATGCATCATGTATGATTTATAAAGGGAGTGCCCAAGGGATCTCTAAATTAAAGTGAAAAATATAGATGCAGAAATGGCATGGTAATAAGCAAACAGCCCTGTAGTGCTGTACAACTGCCATAAAGGAGATGCCATTAAGTTAAATGGCCATTGCAAGTCATGAGAGTCTGCGCTTCGAAAATTAAAGTGCAAAATATAGATGTACAAATGGCATGGTAATGGGTAATTTGTAAATAATCCTGGGCCTGTAGTGCTGAACAACTGCCATAAAGGAGATGCCACTAATTTAAACAGCCATTGCAAGTCATGAGAATCTATGCTTACTATCATACCGAATGACTCACTTCAGAAAAGTTGCCTGCTCTGAACCATCGTGTCATTTATCATAGTGGGATTTAATGTATCTTTTTTCTTAGGTGAATGTGCATTCAATATGGATTTAATTTACCTGTTTTTAGATGAACTCCAATTTGATTGGAATAATTACATTTAATACAGCAAAAAATGTGCCCTGAATCACAGGGATGGATTGATTGCTAAACTTATTTGGGGGCTAGATAATAATCATTTCATTGTATCTTAGTCTATCTATTGCAAAATTGCTCATACCAGAAACAAAGAGTGTTTCATAATTCTAAGAATCAAACACAAAACCAAATTGACCGAGGATAGTCCATCTTAACAAACATTGTGGTCAAATTGTGGCAGAATTTATGGTGGCTTGAGCCTGGAAAGGAGCTGCATGAATTTCTGAAGCAGGTTCCTCTGGTCCTTGCCTTTAACTTGTAAAGTGGACAAGCCTCATTTGCAAAGGGAGAATGAAATAAAAAGGAAAATTATATGAAGGTCTATGAATGACCAAATTCAATCATGAGAATTGTCAAATATCTATTGTACAATTTATCAAGGTAGTGACCAAGGCATTTCCAAGCGAAAGTGCAAAACATAGTAGTACAATGGCAATGTATACATCCCTGCAGTACTCTGTACTATTGCAATAAAGGAGATGCCATTAAGTTAAACATCCGTTGGATGTCATGAGAATCTGTGCTTACTATTAAATCAAATGGCTAAGTTCAGAAAAGTTGAACCGTTGATTTATTTACCAGAGGGTGATTCAATTTATCTTTTTTCTTAAATGATTGTGCATTCACTGTGGATTAATTTACCTGTTTTTTTATATGAACTCCAATTTGATGTGAATAATTACAACAAAAAATGGGCCTCAAATCACAGGGATGGATTGATCACTGAACCTATTTGGAGGCTAGATAATATCATTGGGGAGGTATCTTATCTATTGCGAAATTGCTCATACCAGAATTGATTAAGTATTTCATAATTCTAAGGACTGAAGACAAAAACCCAAATTTACATAGGATGGTCCATCTTAACAAACATTGCAGTCAAACTGTGGCATAATTTATGGTGGGTTAAGCTTGGCAAGAAGCTGCATAAATTTCTGAAACAGAATTGGTGGATGGCCTTAGATGGATGATTTTGTCCTCATGTAGCACTGTTGAACTGTTTGATCTGTTCTGAAGAATAGGTGGAGAGGTTGTTGGAGAAGGTTTATCTACCTCTGCCTCTGATTGAATCTTATGGTCTGATCTGCAACTCCCCTCTCCATGGCCAATATTGTTACTTCTAGCATCATCCTTCAATTGCTTTTTTGAAACTGCTGAGGCCCTTTGTCGAGGCAATGAGACTTTCTTTGATGTTCTTATAGACGGGATAGGCAATGACAAATCAAGAAAAGGCTCATACACTGCTGAACAATAATCACATTCACAACAGTGAACTGTGCTTGCATATCTTTCTAGCAGCGGTTGCATTTCAGAGTGACATCCTTCTGTTTCGTCTGCATCCTTGATGTATGCCACACAATGAAGTGACAACTGAATCAAGTGAGGAAGAAGATGTCTTTTCTGAACATCCGTCCTTGACTGTTTTCCTTTCATAAGTTGATGGTCCAAGCTTTCTTTCCGATGGATGGAACTTCCCTCAAAAGGACCTGAAAGATAACATTCGTTGGGATTTGGTGACCACCCGGGATGTATTTGAAAGTCCTTATTAAATGAGAGAGAACTCAAGTACTTATCTTCAGACCATTCTAGTGGATGGATTCCAGAGTCTAAATTTGCCAAAACAAACTCTACTTCTTCCAAATTATTTGCTTTCTGTTGAGTTCTAAAAGTGTTGATTCAATCCTCACAAGAAAAAAATGATTTGAATTCCTTAGGTGTTCCCTGGATTTCATAAACACATCAACACCATCAGCAACCTCCTTGGAAAATCCCTTGTCAACACCCTTAAAAAGGGCCTCAAATAATGCAGTCATCACTTCCTGAGGAGAACTACTGAAAGATTGCATGAACTCCACCAACTGATTAATAGACCCTTTTGAAGAAAATCACTAAAATCAACAAGCAGCTTATCGTGAAAGCTCAAAACCCTTAAGCTGTCTTCAAGTCTTTCTCATCAACATCACTTTTTTCCACACTATCATCACTTACTGGCATACATCTTGTGGATTTCTTACCATTCTGAACAGCAGGGTTGTCTTCAGGCTCAGCCATTTTGTTTTCTGAGCCAGTCTCACCTACATCCTTGATATCAGTGTGTTGCTTTATACCTTCTTCAGGAATAGTTAACACCACCATTTCACTGGTAGCGAGAGTCAGTTGCTCCTTAATACTCTTTTGAGCAATCTCAACAGAGGTGTCAGTCTACCATTCCACTCCATTATTATTATCATCAGCTTCCTCATTATGGCCTTCTTGGTTCCCTTGAGGAGATTGATCATCCTCATAAGGAGATTTCTTCTTTGAAACCTTTGAATTCACATCATAGTTTTTCTTCTTCTTAGGGGGATACAGCCACGTCCATGCCTTTGCCTCTGCCTTAGTTTCTCTTGTACTCGACTTGTTTTTCTTACAGCTAGCCAAAATATTGTTCCATATACTTGCGTTATAACACCCTCCTCCCACATTTACCCAAACATACTGGTCTGCTGGGGTAAACATGTGACGAGAGACTACTCTGATTTGATTCAACCTCCTAGGTCACCTTAAGGAAGTGGAACCGAGAAGACTCAACAACATAGACCTTCTACACTTGCAACAAAACCTCTAGGAGCTACCCCACTTTTCCAAGTGACCAACCCCTAAGGGAACTCAACAATTCAAGGACTTAGAGCCCCAATTGCTCCCTTGCCAAGCCCTCCAAGCAACTGAGAGCACCAGTTGCTCCCATGAGCCTGCATGTAAATTTTCGAAGATGTTCTATGCTTGATGCAACTTTTACTTTATACCTGATATCAAATAGCAATCACATAAACATGAAAGTAAAATGCTGATAGAAAATACCAATAGATCAACGGAAGACAAGCCAAAAATACACTTAACTTGATGAGCAAAATATTTGTGTTGTGGTGCGTTACGGCGGTCAACAGGATGCTTCAACCAACAAAGTCTCCTTACGGTCAGCCAACTAGAATGTATCTCACAACCCTCTCGGACGACTTCTACAACAATCAATCCAAACTCAACAAAAGTCAACACTGTCCAGTCAACGGTCAACGCAAAACAACAGCAACAAAATGTCAACGCAGCCAAGGCAAAGTCAATGCCTAGCCTCGACTTTTGTGCCAAAAAATGCGGATTGAGGAGATCAAAGTTTAGGGAGAGTTTCAGGTCAATTTGACCAAGCGTTGACCAAAGTCAATGCTGGTCAATTCTGCGCTGGAAACCCTAGAACAGACTGAAACCCTAGTTGCTGCTTTTTCCCACGTGTGAGTGAAGAGAAGCCTCCAAGATGATGATCAAACCAATCAGATGCAGAGAGAAAATGTGTGATGAGTGATGGTGAAAATGACCTCCAACGTTGACCTATATATATCCATCAGTGAGGGTGTGTGACACATCTGTTGGGGCTCCAAGCCTACGTTACAATTCTAGCCGACCTTGCACATAAGTGGAATTAATTCAAAATAAATGTTCTGCTCATCGGATCAAGATGATCTTTAGAACGATCTTGCACCTTTCCGAAAGAGGAATCCAATAAAAATATTGGCATCATCATCTGAGCATCACAACATGGAGTTTGGACCTAGTTGCCCAAAATTAACACTCCCTCTCAACTAGGGAGAACTCCATCCACCTGTGCCATCCAAACATCGTGCGTCATCCCACCGTAGCTTGCTTTGTTGGCTTCTTTATTTCGGAACAAAAAGGTGAGTCACAAAGACATCACTATCGGCTGACAAAATCAGCTCAGATGTCTGAAACCTCTATAGGACTCAAATGAGTCACATACCAACCCGAAGTTGGTTTAACTGACCTGAAGTCGGTTGGAGGTCCGAAACCTCACTAGACTTTATCCTAGATCAAGTGGTTGGACACGTGCCATCCTAGACATAGAGAGTACGACAATCTCCGATGCGTCCATCAGTGTTGCTATTGGTCTCTAGCTTTCCTACCTCATTGGCCAAGATGAGAGGTACTTCCCATAAGTTCGGGACTCCATGGGTAGGATGCATACGGGGCATAGATCAAAGAGAGGTGAACCAACTCAATATCATAACGGTGGGGCAGAAGCACACCAACAAGGTTCGACAAGCCTAGCCCTGTGGTTGCTTATAGCTCTTGAAGCTATCCCCAAAGCTCCCTGGAGCTCCCAGAGCTCATCGTCCAATAGGACCCTCAGAATAGGGTCGTTCCACGATTCCAAGATTCTCATGGAAGGTTAGGAACTTGACCTTCCCCAAGGACTTTGTGAGAATATCTGCGATCTGCTCATCAGTTCCTATATGATCGAGCTTTATAGCGACTCGCTGTACCATATCCTGGACAAAGTGGTACCTGATATCAATATGCTTGGATCGATCATGGAACACGAATTCTCTGACAAACGAATCCCACTCTGGTTATCACAAAAGATAACAGTGGTATCTAGCACATGCCCGATTAACTCACGATAGAGCTTTCGCAACCAAACTGCTTCACAACAAGCCATACTCGTTGTAATGTATTCGGCCTCAGCGGTGCTCAAAGCCACCAACTTCTGCTTCATGCTCATCCAAGATATCGAAGCAGACCCAAGTGAGAAGCAACATCCAGATGTGCTCTTGCGATCCACCACACTGCCAGCCCAATCGGCATCAGTATATCCATGGAGTCTTAAACTCCCGACAGTGTATCTCAGCCCATGGTTTATCGTGCCCCGAAGATATCTCAACAGATTCTTGGCACTAACCCAGTGAATGTGATGAGGATCAACCATGTGTTGACTCAAAGTGTTCACTGCAAAACATACGTTCGGACGGGTGTTCACTAAGAACATCAGGGCCCCTACGAGATGACGATACTCAGTAGGATTTGCTAGCACGGGCCCAACAGCGCTTCCACTCAACTTCTTAAAGTTGAGCTCCATCGGTGTCGACACAGACTTACAGTCCACCATTCCAAATCTTTCCTGTAGCTTCACAATATATTTTCCTCTCTTTTTCCTTGAGAGAGGAAAATCTCGCCAGGTCTCTGCCAGACCTACAGGCCTAGGAAGTAATGCATCAATCCTAGGTCCTTCATCTCGAACTCAGAAGCGAGCTCCCTCTTACACTGATGAATGAGAGGGTCAACACCTGTCAGGAAGAGATCGTCCACATAGAGAACCAGAATGAGAGGCTTTTCTCTATCAACTATGAAGTAAAGGTTTGGATCAACATTACTACGAGTGAAGCCCAACTTCATCAAGTAGCTATCTATCGTCTCGTACCAAGCCCTGGGGGCTTGCTTCAACCCGTAGAGGGCTTTCTTCAACCTGCATACATGGGTGTCTCTATCCCGGACTTCGAACCCCAGAGGTTGCTCCACATACACCTCTTCCTTTATTGAACCATGCAGAAAGGCGGTCTTCACATCCATTTGATGAAGATTCCATCCTTGCGTAGTAGCAAGGGCTATGATTGATCAGATGGTGGTATATCGGGCCACAGGTGCATATATATCATCATAGTGTATGCCTTCCTTTTGAGAGAAGCCTTGGGTAACGAATCTTGCCTTGAACTTTTCAGCACTACCATCAGATCCATGCTTGATCTTATAGAGCCATTTCAAGGTGACAACAACTTTGTCGTCCGGTCTCGGAACCACATCCCAGACATCATTCTTCATAATGGACTCGTACTCTTCGTGCATAGCATCCTTCCAGGCTTGATGCTTTACGACTTCTTCAAAAGATCCAGGCTCAGATTGTACGATTGTACTCATGGCTGCTAGATACCCTTGGTATCTATTTGGCTTCTTGCTTTCACGGAATGCCCCCCTTGGGGCCATATTTCTCTCAGCATCCTTGAGAGTATCCCTGAGCCATGAAGGTCTTCTGTTCATTGAAGGAGTTGGATCAATAGGGTCCATCGGTCCTTCAACATCGGGCATCATGTCATCCTTCGGTTCTTCCTGATTCCCAAAGCTTACTTCATGATCTTCCTCAGAGCTCGGAAGATTTATCACTTTCCCGAGGGAAGCATCTTCATCAAAGGTAACATCGTGGCATATCTCCACTTCTTTTTGACCAGGCACATAGACTCTATAAGCCTTCGAAGTTTCATTGTAGCCCACAAACATTCCCTTCTTCCTAGAAGCATCCAACTTGCTCCTCTTCTCTTTCGACACATGAAAATAAACGGGACAACCAAAAACTCTAAAATGAGAGACGTCAGGTTTCTTACCAGAGAACCTCTGCGGGAGTTTTGGAGTCCAGAGCGGAATGCGGGCATCGATTTTGTATGTACACAACAATGTTCGCAGCTTCTCCCCACAAAAACTTTGGAAGACCTTGGTCAGATAGCATGGCACGGGCAGCGTAAACAATGGTCCTGTTCTTTCTTTCAGCAATGCCATTTTGCTTAGGAGTATATACGGTTGTGGTCTCCCTCTTGATGCCAACTTCTTTGCAAAAGTTATTGAACTCGTTCGTCTCATATTCAGTGCCATTATCGGTCCTCAAAACCTTGATCTTCTTCCCTGTTTGATTTTCCACCAAGGCTTTGAAAGTACGAAACCACATGAAAGACTCATGCTTCTTCAAGAAGTATATCTAGGTCTTGCGAGAGAAGTCATCTATAAACGTCATATAATAAGAACATCCTCCCAAGGATGCCACGGGTAGCATACCAGACAAATCATAATATATCAATTGCAAGACATCAGATGTCCTTGTGACACTTGAGGGGAAAGGTCCCCTTGCATGCTTTCCTTCGACACAACCCTGACATACACCTTCATGATCATTTTTGAATTCGGGCATCCCTGTCACCACCTTTCTTGCTTCGGGAAGGGCTTTGTAATGAAGGTGTCCAAACCTCCGGTGCCATAGTTTGGTTTGACGAATAGTATCACATGTCATAACCCCCAGTGGACTTCCTCCAACTTGGTAGAGTGTATCAACGCTAAACCCAATCGTGATAGCTTTCTTGAAACTCTTCTTCCAGATGTGTACCTTCCCATCAACGAATGCCACCTTGAAACGCTTGTCTTCCATGGCCGAAATAGACACAAGGTTCTTCTTCAAATCAAGTACATATAGTACATCTTGCAAGCAGAGGACTTGACCTTGAGATAAGTGGAGGGTCACAGTCCTAGTCCCTTTCACGGGATAAGTGGCATTATCTCCGAGGATAATTTTCAGATTAGTATCCTTCTCAACCAAATCAGGATGTGCTTCCTTAAACCCAGTGAGGTGCCTTGAAGCACCATTATCAATCAACTAGACATCCATAGTGTTGGGTGGAGATGCAACACAGAGGGCGAATACAAGAATGAATTCATTTTTCTTATCATCAACAACATTAGATTCCTCATACCTGGAATTTCTTGACCTTTTGAAAGGTTGCCCATTTCCATTTGACCAGAGGGAGCCTTCCTCTTTCTTTTGAACCTGTTGTTCCTTTGCTTGCCATTCCTTCGGTTGTTGTTGTTATCATCATCTCTTGGAGAATCCTTTCTATTAGGGCATTCTCTAGCATAGTGGCCAGTCTTGTTACATGTGTAACATCTTCCTTTCTTTCCTTGGGCCCCTACTCTTCCATGGTTCCTCGGACCACCATTGTTCTTCTTCTTAGCACGAGCGGTGAAGGCAACATTACCTTCATTTTCATATTCCATCATTCTTGTTTCCTCTTGAGTGCATCTTGACAACACTTCGTCAAAATCAGGAATCACATTGTTATTGAGAATGGTAGTAATGAATACATGCCATTCAGAGGAGAGACCTCCAAGTGCGGTGAGAACCATTTCTCGATCAACTATTGTCTCTCCAATGGCAAGAAGGTTATTCCTAATCTCAGTCAACTTTAGAAAATAAGATTGAATGGATTCATCCCTACCTTTCTTAAGATTCTTCAATTGGTTCTTAAAGAAAAGGACTTGATTTGTGTTGTTGGCCCTGAACATATTGACCAACTTATCATACATCTCCTTAGATGTGCCCAGCTCAGAGATGTAGGCAACCAGACTCTTATGGATGGAATCTCGGATGATCAACTTTGCTTTGATTTCTCCTTTCTTATACTTTGATTTGGTGGCAGCAGGTGCAAATGATGGAGGCTCTTGGATTTTACCCTGCACATAGTCCATGACATCTTGGTCTTCCAACATTAAATCCAAAGACATCTTCCAAGTGTGAAAGTCAGCCTTGCCAGTTAACTTGTCATCAACTTTGAAGCCATTATAATTTGAGGTGCCCATGGATCCTTGACAAATGCTACTTCTTCGGTGATTGCTCTCAATACAAATTTGGGCTTTGTCTTCACCTTAGCTCTGATTCCATGTAAATTTTCGAAGATGTTCTATGCTTGATGCAACTTTTACTTTATACCCGATATCAAATAGCAATCACATAAACATGAAAGTAAAATGCTGATAGAACACACCAATAGATCAACAGAAGACAGGCCAAAAATACACTTAACTTGATGAGCAAAATATATGTGTTGTGGTGCGTTATGACGGTCAACAAGATGCTTCAACCAGCAAAGTCTCCTTATGGTCAATCAACCAGAATGTGTCACACAACCCTCTCAGACAGCTTCTACAACAGTTAACCCAAAGTCAACAAAAGTCAACGTTGTCCAGTCAACGGTCAACACAAAACAACAGCAGTAGAAAGTCAATGCAGCCAAGTCAAAGTCAACGTCCAACCTCGATTTTTGTGCCAAAAAATGCGGATTGAGGAGATCAAAGTTTAGGGAGAGTTTCGGGTCAATTTGACCAAGCGTTGATCAAAGTCAACACTGGTCAATTATGCGCTGGAAACAGTAGAACAAACTGAAACCCTAGCTGCTGCTTTTTCCCACGTGTGAGTGAAGAGAAGCCTCCAAGATGATGATCGAACCAATTAGATGCAGAGAGAGAATGTGTGATGAGTGATGGTGAAAATGACCTCCAACGTTGACCTATATATATCCATCAGTGAGGGTGTGTGACACATCTGTTGGGGCTTCAAGCCTACATTACAATTCTGGCCGACCTTGCACATAAGTGGAATTAATTCAAAATAAATGTTCTGCTCATCGGATCAAGATGATCTTTAGATCGATCTTGCACCTCTCCGAAATAGGAATCCAATAAAAATATTGGCATTGTCATCTGAGCATCACAACATGGAGTTTGGACCTAGTTGCCCAAAATTAACACTACATGAGTGCCACTGCATCATTTTTTGCCAGTGCTATGCCAGTGACTGCGGGATTTAAGGCTAAATTTCAGGGCTAGGACCTAGTCACTGCCCAGAACTTCATGGAATTTTCATAAATGAAATGAAACATAGAGACAATGATGCCAATGCAAGTTATTGAATAGAAAATTTCAAAATTGGCAGGACCTCTACTAGCCATGACAGACATTTCGTCAAACATGTCACAAATATGCATTCTATAGGTTTAAACAACAGATCTGAGCATAGGGATCTCATATTTATCTGAGAATTGCTAAGAAGCACCGATGCCTTATATCATTAGCTTCATTATTATCTATTAGGTCGTATATTCATTGCTCATTCATTTACAAATCAAAACGTGATGAGAGCCATACATTTTCACTGTCATAAAACACATTTGTGATGAGAGCTTATAAACAGCAGAAATATTGAGGATACAACAGCCATAGGCGCTACATAAGCCTACATGATGATGTGACTGTCCTTGCCAATTTGCACATGTGTGGGCTTTACTTCAAAAACACATTTCTCATTGTCCAAATTTAGTGATCTTTAGGTCAATTTTGGTCCTCTCGAAAAGAGGACTTCAATGCAATAATTATCTCCATCAAATGAGCTGTCCAAAGTGGAATTTGGCCATAGTTGCCAATTTCAACACTTCTTATGTTAGAATCCCTCCTCTTGAAATGTAGTTTATGGTATTGTTCTCCTAAATAACCTTACCAAATCCACTATTGATAATACTTTCGCAGGAAGATGCGATCTAGCCATGGGGTGAGAATCCCAACCTCATGCTGATGCAACTCCGCCATTGTTCTTTCCAGATCAAGTTCTCATATAAAAAATTGGAACACTATTAGAGCTGAAAATCAAATCCAAAACTGATCTGTCTCACATATGAGAAGTTTGATGCTGGGTTTATCAAATCTGATACATATTTGACAAAACTTTCTTCCTTTTAGTTTTATCTACTAAAACAAGGATGGGAGGTGATAATTTTGAACTTGCTTCTAAAATCTAGTCCATCACTGTGGGCTTTTCAAAGAGTTCTTCCTTTCCTCTGAACCCTTCTTTTATTAAAGCCCTCCCTTGCATAAATAAATGGGTCCACCAGAACAAGATGAAGAGTGGCTAAAGACCTAGATTACATGCCTTGCTAGCTAATTTAAAGAATACAAGAATTAACAAAGTTAAATTGGGGCATCAGGTAGAATTTTTAGGGCTGTCCCAAGATGGACCAACATGGGAAGAAAGGTTTTAGCTAAGGGTGATGAAGCTAACTGGGAATATAATAGGGTCACAATGACTTTGATTTCTTCAAGCCCCCTATTCGTTCCATAGGCCCCTTGTGTTCTTCAGATTTATATGTTGGTAGTCCAAGAACAATCTAGCCACTTTTCTTGTGTTCATCTGAAGTTATATGATTTCATATAGTTAAAACTTAAACAAACCTAATAAGCCATTTGCACACAAGCTTGCATTTTTACAAATGCAGGGTGATTTTAAAGTTATTGAGTATTCCCTTTAAAATTTGGTCCGTATATTTATAAAGCAGGAGTATTACATTTTGTATCCTCTTACTGTGCGTGTTACAACATTTCTTTTGTGTAGTTTCCATGCTTCTACGATATGCTGTATTTTTGCATACACAATTATTCATATACACATTTCTTAAACATATTTTTGTGACTGAGATAAGGGTGATTGATTAAGGTGTTCAGGGTATGCAAATATTCACTTGGTACAAGGGTGTTCTTCAGTGTTGCTAACATTGTCTGGGCAATCAAATAATAATTCAAAATAGATGGAAGAATTCTAGATAGGTTCTGAAAGGCTGGGCTTCGGGCATCTTCATGAAACTTTTATATGGCTTTGCTTTCCTTATTTTTTCAATTATAAAGTTTGTCATACTAATTGTGCACATGTTAGGCTATCCTGCTATTGCCCGCCATCCAAACAACTCAAACCGGTCGAATTCTGGGCGCAGTCGGCCGCAATCTGGTAATTCAAATGATAGGGGTCCTCCACTGCTTCCACTACCACAAAGGAACTTTTATGGTTCCAGCTCTGGGAGTTCTATAAAAGGAGGCAGACGCCCAGAAGGGCTTGTTGCTGAATTGAAACTTTCGAAGAATGAAGAAACTTTATCAAGGATGTGTGCAAATTTTCAAGAAGTGAGATATTTTACCTGCTTTTGATCTTACGTTTAATGCCAGATACAACTGATATTGCAAGTATCTTTTTTGGACATTATTTTCAATGATAGTTAATTATTAAAGAAAATTTCCCAGTTTATTCAGTTCAACCATTTCTGATTAAAAATTATGTTTTTGATATGAAGCCTTGCGAGATTGCATGTTACAGCCGAGCTTCAGATGGGAATGTCTATTTTGATGATCGTTGTCTGGTATGCAAATCTATGATGTTATATCTGCTATGATGTCTGTTGTGTGGCATGAAAATTTAAAATGCTTATAGTTAGCTTCTGAGTGAATTTTGTACCGCATTGCCCTTCTCAGATTAGTTTAGTTACTGGTGTAACAGAGGACTAAGTAGACAATATTGTCAGGTCTAAAACATTGACTTCGAAAACTCATTGTTGTGTTTTGTCAATTATGTATCTCTACCATAATCCAAGATTTGTTATATAGCTTGTGCTTTGAATAAGGGGTAGTTTTGTGCAACCATTTCTCTAAGTGTTGCATAGTTGAGAGTACTCCTTTATTTAGTTCTTACATAGTAGAAGGCACTTGCCACACTGGGAAAAGCATATAACTTGGTTGCATTACAGAAGTGAATCTTTTCTTAGGTGGATCTTGGAATCCTGTTTGTCCTAAGATTGGTGATAGCTTGTGAATACTTCTGAAAGGCTTGTGAGTGCACAGTCATGTTATTTGATTGTAATAAATTGCCACATAAATTTACGTGCACCATTGAATAGGCCAAGAGTGATACATGATAATTATGTTTAGGTGTATGTTTTGTATATATGGTTGCCATTTTTCTCCATTTATTCAGATATTTTACATGTTTCGATCAGAGGCCTTTCCGGCGCCGTGTGCTTGAAGAATCAGGAATTGATCTCAATGAAGGCTTTGAGACATTTGTGGAGAAAAGAGAAGGTATATATCTTTTTGAGAGATTTCTTTTGTAATTTTCTAAGTGACTGGTCATGTTGGCAGAAATTTTTTTCTGTGCTCACCTCGGATGAAAGATAATCTAATCTCTCTTTCTCCTATTTGATGTCTGATACACCTCATAGCTTCTTGAATTCCTATGTTTGTAATTTTATTAAATAATATTTTAAATGCAGAGCTACTTTAGGTTGGAAACTGGCTGCACTTCCTTCATACAGACTTTATTATTAGGTGTTTCCTTACTGAGTTCCAACTTCCATGGTGTAGGGGAAGCTACTTGTAGTCTCTTAACATCATTTCGGTCAAGGAAAAATCAGAAAACAATAAGACGATTTATTATTTAGTTGTTCTCTTATTGAGTTAAGCTACATCTAGGCTCTTAACATCGTTTTGGTTAAGATAAGATAACTTTACTGATGTCCAACAAAGGATCAAAGTAGGTCAATGGGACTAGGAAATGCAATCATTGATGCCACTTTGCAGGGGTGCCCTAAGCAACCTTCGAAGCATTAAAACAAATTGCAAATTACAACCAGATTAAGGAAGGCAACATTTACTAAATATTACATCAAAGGAGTATAAAGAGGAAGGAGTACAAGAGAAGAGGTCCACTAGAGGTCCATAAGACAAGCCGAAAAGTTAGATGGCAAAGAAGAACAAGTCTTTGTCATGGAACCAAGCATTTATAGGGATCCAATGCAATGTCAAGTGTAACTGTCTAGTGAGTGCGCAAAGTTGAGAGGACATGGCTAGATGATCATAGGAGGCACATGTGAGGCACTAGTAGATCTTCTCCTAGCACTCAAGGCCAAGGAAAAGAACATGATGTTGCTTTGGCCTGAGTTGGGCTATTGATCCGATCTACATAGAGAACAATTCTCTTGTGGTGAGGACTTGGTTGATTCTAGAGTGGGATGCTGTAGTATCCCTTAGGGGAGTTTGCCCATAGGATTGAAAAGAGCACCTGACAAATTTTGTATTCTTGTTAGTGTCACAGGATTCCTTCAATTTTTTGCTAACAGAGAATATTAAATGCGCAAACAGTGTAATCAAATAGTAGATTTCACCAGCAATACTTATACATAACAGGCTGCCAATTTACAGTCTGTTACACCAGCTATACAGTATGCATAAGTTTATAAACAGTGGCAATCTTTCATTGGATGCCCCAGGCATTTTCACAAGGGTTATGACACCAGTTAATCCTATTAGCAATCTGTTGGCTAATTCAACTTACAGGATCATCCGTTTCCTTGCTGCCTCCGGAAACACCCTAACAATGCCCTTCAATGCTCGGATTACACCTTGCTGCTTATCCAGAGGTGCCCTAACAGGCCTTGCTGCTCAAACCAGTTTTCAGAAAGGCTTTTGCTGCCACCATTGACCCTCAGAAGGATTTGCTGTCTCAATTGACCTCTTAGCATGGATTCACTGTCACGGTTGACCTTCAGAAAGGATCTACTGCCTCAATTGCCCTCTCAGTAAGGATTCACTATCACAGTTGACCCTCAGAAAGGATTTGCTGCCACGATTGATCCTTTAGCAAAGGTCGGCTGCCTAATTTGACCTTCAGAAGGGGTTCGCTGCTACAAATAATGCCACAGGGATAGTCCGTGGTTAATAATAGAGATTCAGTGGGACCTCTCTGTATCATAAATGGCTTCTTAGATCGATGGTTGCCTTAGTTATGTGTGCTACTGTGACAGTTAGCCTCAAATAATGCCACAGGGGGATGATTTGCTGCCCAGGTAGTGCCTCCGGGCCATTGCTGTTGCAGACTTCACTTTGCTGCTCAGATATGACCTTAAAGAGTGGCTGCTGCCATAAAATATGCTTCAGAAATTGCTGACAGCCACAGTAGGGTTTCTCACACCCTCGCTATTTCAGAACAGAGGCTTTCAAACCCTGGCTGCCCAGGATAATATCTCAGGAGCCCACACTGTCACTGAATTTGATCTTATGATACCACACTGCCACAGAAAGTTCCCTGAGATAGGCTGCTTCCTTCTGAAACTGTCCCGAGGGTGGTTTGCTGTCAGATAGAGCCCTAGTACTCTCACTGTCACAGACAGACCTACGCTATCTCAAACAAGTCCTTTGCTGCCCAGATAATGCCACAGATTGTTCCACAAAACCCTTGTTGCCACAAATAGATGAATGCCACATTAGAAATTATGCTAAGTAGAGTAAAGAGAGAGAGGGATTGGATAGCTTGGAAATTGGAATCTTTCGCCATGGAAACCAACCAGAGGAAAGGGGTATTAAAACCCTCAAGATCCTCAGTTCACAAATTAGAAAGATCAACTATCCATGATAATTAAATTGATTCTATTCTTTCCTTTTTATAGATTTCCTTTGGGGTCTTCCCTCGTAATTTTAGTTTGAGGGGCTTACAAGTTTCCCTCTATTTTGCCCCAAATGTTAGGATATTCTGACACATAGGAAATAGTTAAGTATAACTTGGTCAAACGTAGAGTTAGGTAAAGTGTGTTTCTTTATTATGTACATTTGTAACTTGTAATTCGACGGTCATGATATGTAGTGATCCGACGGTTCACTCTCTCTTCGGTATTACCGACACTTGATCCGTGGCTTAACACCCGATTGGTCCATGATCTTTATTTAGAGAACATGGAGAGTCATTTGTTCGGTAACCGTTTATGAGAGAAGTTTATGTAAATTTTCTTTCTTTATATTAATAAATTGCCTGAAGTGGCCGCGTTGGCTCAGGCCGTGCATTGTTTCCCTCTTCAAGGGTTTTAACCACGTCAAATACTGATGTACTGATTTGTGATCTGTTTGTGAGCGGTGACTTTTGGTGTTTGATCTAAGGAAATCACCCTGCAAATTCCTACATAGCATTAGAGTTGTTTTGAGGGCTGCATCTGTTGTTGATCCAAATCCGAAGCCGGTTTGATTGCATGCGACTGCTGTTTTCCAGATCTATTGTTTATGTCCACTTTCAGGCTGGGAGAACTGCTCCGTTGTGTCTGGAGCGTCTGTTACAGTGAGGCACCCCGTTCGTTTCATGGGAAAAGGTTTCCGGTTGCCCAAGTTATGTTATTTTAGATCTGGAGGTATTAAGTATTTTTTTTGCAGCTATATTTATTAATCCCTCTGTTTATTTCGGTTTATAGTATAATATATATATATATTTTTATTTATTTTTATTTATTTTTATCCGGATCTATACCCTCTTTTTTGCGTATGCTATTTGCTCTATGTTCTGTGTGATCTGGCAAATCAAAAATAGGAAGACGAGATTTTTCTGCTACATATGCTCTTTCCTCGCGACTTTGTGCGATAGCGAGAAAAATAGATAGTTGCCGGTAGGAATAACCGGAAATCTAATGTTCTGCCGTAAGGCTTGTATTTTTTTGTTTGCATGATTGTTTTTTTTGCAGGAAACCTTCCTCCTTTCAAACAATTATAGAATCCTTTTACTAGCTCACTTGGTGTAAAGTTACTTTATGAGAATAGAGGTCTTGGGTTCGAGTCTTTTTGTCAAGCTTCTTTTTCTAAAAAGCTTTTTGTTAAGTTATTTTTTCTTAAAAAAATCTTTTTGACAAGTTGCCTTTTTTTTAAAAGGGGTTTTATTTAAAAAACACAAGTAAATGTAACATTGTAAAAGTGGCTCTCACTTATTTATAAAAGTGGGTCACATAAAGTAGTATTTTTTTTTAAAGTGAGCTTATTATATTAAGTTTGGAAAAGGTGGGGGGGTTTTTTTTTAAAAGTACAATTTCATCATCAACTTTTAACCTATCACATAACTACTCGGCATCTACTACAAATTTTCTTCAAAAGGGCATAACTTCTTTAGCCAGAAGCCGTTTTCAGAACCGTTTTTTTTTGAATTGGCTTAATTTTTCGAGATCTTTCCATTGAAGTAGTTAGTTTCAACATTTTCAGCTTCAATTTTTTTTAAATGGAAAGTGCATGTTCGATTATTCTTAACAACACCAATTATTCCAATGGCTATCCTACATGGTAGACTTACTTCAAAGTAAAGAACTTTATAGAATAGCCACATGAACTGTTTTCAAGCAATTGTAGAGTCGGCACATCAATACTATGACCCCAAGTATGCCCAGAGAATGATCCATCATGCATTTGTTATACTATCCTAGGTTCATTGTCAAACTATGAAGACGTCTCCTAGTGCCTGTTTCATTTCTCCACTTCTTAACGTGGTACCCACCCTGTGACAAATTCAATAACCTATCATTTGCCATAATCAAAGCTTCCTTTCCTCTCAACCTTAATCTAGATGCTTGAGGTTGTTCGTCCTTAGATTCAAAAAGGATCATCCAAATCCAAGCCCCAATTTTTTTTGAAACTATTCTTCTCTCCTATTGGTTTGAAGAATGAGAACCTCTCAAATGATGCATATTCCTTCCTCTTATCACTTCCAAACCACCCATCTTCATCATAATTGTGCCCCCCCCTTTTTCCTCTGGCACTGTTTGTTGGCATGTGTTGTCCTTGATGGCAACCTAATTGATGAAATGAGATGATTGGCAATATGATGCAGAGTGTTGTCCTTGATGGCAACCTACTTGATGAAGTTGATGGCAAAGGAATTGGCAAAGGTCAGCAGAGAAGAACAGAAGAAGAACAGAAGGAGCAGAGACAGAATGGGAGAAAAGAATACAAAGCCGCAGCAGAGTTTTTGGTGAACAGCAACACGCATTCAAAAAGGATGGGCAGCGTCGTTTTACAGTGGAATGAAGACATTTGTAGTTCCAGACTACGGAGGAGCAGAGTTTATTTAAAAACAGTCATTTCGGGCGTTTAAGCTCTCAACAACCAAGTATGAAGGGAATTGATTAAACAGACGGAAGTCCTTTTATTTCTGAATTGGCGGGGCAAGTGATCCCCACCATTTATATGTCAATCGGAATAGCAAAGTTATTTTGGTGCAGTGTCTTGTTGATATGAAGAGTTGCGATGCGATCCAATCGCAATAATCAAATGTCTTGTGGATGTGTAGAGTTCCGCAATGGAACGACTGTATATAAAACATACAACCAAACCTTTTATAAATCGCCCCCACCACAGCAGCGAAGGCCCGTGGGTCCACTTGACTACGTGGCGATGTTTTAATGGAATCGCAAGTCTTGAATCGCAAGGTTCAATCGGCGGAGTTTTGTTATGAGCTCCGATCAAAGGCCGGACTCGATCGAGTTATATGCCACAGTTTATTGCTAATCGCATCCGAGTTCCCAATCGCAATCGGAAGCTCTTAAGTATTGGGCCCGATTGCACCTTGAAATTGGCGGACCCGATGGCGTTATACGATGGAGTTAATAGGTTCAATAGCGTCCGGGATCTTAATCTCAATCGGAACTTTCCGATTGATCGCATGCCTTTTGTAATATGCTGCGATTGAAGTGGCGGACCCGATCCAGTTATATGCCGGAGTTAATATGTGCAAATCGCATCCGTGTCCTGATCGCAATCGGAACTTTTCTATTATGTGTCCCGATTGCATTTGTTCAAAGTTTGGACCCGATTGCACTATGAGCCATGTTTTATGTGGTCATCGCATTCGGTTGATCAATCGCAATCGCAAGTTTTGTTTGACACCGCTGATCCGCCGACTGCGATGTGGGCCCGGGGTCAAAGAATGGAATTTGATTCAAAGCTTTATTGAAATATTATTTGGCAGAGAAAAGAATACCTTTGGGACATTTCGTGTATAGAAGAACGAAGATTGGATTGGCTCGAATTTTAATATGAATACCATTATTAATTGAATGGTTTTGACCCATGGTTTTAATAAGGGCGAAAACTATATAAAGTGATGAGAACTATGAAGAAAAGTGGGTGAAAGGGTCGATAAAAAAAAACGAATCTCTTTTAGAGATATCTGTATGAATAAACTCTGATATATCTGAATCTATGGTGCACCTGTGAATATAATGAGGAGATCGACTAACGAAAGGATGAAGAACATGTGCATAAGGGTGATAAATGAATGAAGCTCTCAAGGAATATCTGGATGGGCGAATTCTGTTCTTAACAGTAAAATCTGAATGAACCTCTAGTCTTAAACGACGGATGAAGTCATGAAGAACTGGCGCATGTCTGCTAAAAGAAAACATATGAATCCGGTTGGGGTTTTTGAAGATTAATATGCACAGAAGGATACACGGAATGTTGAATGAATATATTCTCTGAAGTCTGGGTTATTTCTGATATTTTGGTTACAGTGGTCTCACTGTTCTGTTATGAAGTTTTGGGCAAAATATGTTTGTAGATAATTGATTAAAGGGTTGTGTTGAAACTGCTGGATCCAGTCTGAAAATTGATGAAACGTGTTCCGCAGTGATGCTGAGGGTCGAAGCCTTCAGTGAGGGGGTTGAAGCTCCCTTCCAGTGGTGGCTGGTAAACGAGAGCAGGGGGTTGTGGCTCCCTTCCAGGAGAGGCTGGCAAACGAGAGAAGGTTGTAGCCTTCTGCAGGTGGGTGCCTGCGTGCTGGTATGAGTCTGCACCAGCATAAAATTGTAAGAAGTTTTCTTTATAATAAATATTGAAGACAAAGATTACAGCAGTAGTGATTTTCTCCCGAATTGGGTTTCCACCTTAAATCCTGGTGTTCATATGTGTTGCTTATGTTTTGTTATTTCTGTTCATGCTTACTGCTTATGAATGATGCAATGATCTAAGTAAAGACATAATAAGATCTCTGGACATACAAGTTGGATGCAGTAATGTTATATATGGTTTTAAGGGAAGGAAAACAAAAAATTGTCAGTCAGCTTTAAAATACTGATTCACCCCCCCCCTCTCAGTATTTTTCCCAACACTGTTAGAATTTCTATCATAGCTTTCAGATGCGATTCTACCACTTTCCTTTTTTCAATTAGAATCAACAACAACATCGTCATTGCGCCGAGAGGTGCTCTCCAACCTAGTATGGAAGAGATTTTGTAATGTCCTGTCTTATTATGTTATGCTATTTATACATTTTGGCTTGGTCAAATTATCAAATGTTTTCAAACTCTGGGTTTTGATAGCCCATGTTTTTCCCCATGGTATTCTTCTCTAATGTAGCCTATTTAAAGGCATAAAATTCCAATTAATTTTCCTTTTTTCCCAAATAGGTCGCATTATTTATAGAGATTAAGTACATATATTGAAACCATAGTCCTTTTTTGCCTCCTCTAACAACATCCAGGGAAGTGGGCGATTAACCATTTCAGTGTTGATCACAGATGAGGCGCGGTCCACGCGACCTACACTGCGAATTACTTTGTGGGAGCCTTGTTGTTGTTGAATTTTCCTTACACCCTAGGTCTGGTCTATTGCTAGACTAGCACACAAACACACTAGGAGCATTCAACCAAACAACTTTGCACAACGAAAATATAATAACAGGGAATCAATAAAATACACAGATAAATATATCGCCCAAAAGACTTCTTATTAGTCCATCAACAAGAAATACATAGGTCTCCCAAACTAGGGATCATGACCCTTTTGAAACCTGATTCAAGACTACAATATACAACTTGGGCTTGAGGTTAGATCCCTTTGACTTTTAATTCGCCCAACAAAACAATGAAAATACAAACAACTTACTTGCTGATGTAGACCCTTCACAACCAACCCTTTTAGTCCTTTTTTTCCCTTGATACTTGGTTGTCCTTCACCTCCGTCACACAAAGATTTGGCTCTTTTTAGATTTTTGTATAAGTAGCAGTTGCTTGCAATGGTCAAATCCTTCAGACCTCTTGCATATATGAGTTCCAACCACTTCAACTACTCACAATCAATTTGTCTGTACAAATTCACTGCATAAGCAGCCGTTGACCTTGCTGTTCAAGGCTCCTTTTATGAACAAACTTCAAGATATACACTCAACAACCCTCTGCACAACATACCAATAGCCCTTTCGTCCTTCGGTAGCTACACACACGCTTGAGATACCTCATGTCACCAAATTGAGTCCACTCGGCTTCTCTACCTTCCCACTGAGGCCTCACGACCCTCAATCTCTTTGCTTGTGGCCTCCTTAACTCAGCTGCAACCCTATGTACTTGATCCTGAGGCCTATGGGCCCTTTTCTAGCCACCTGGAGCCTTTTCAACCTTACTATAACAGAAATTAGGGCTTTGGCCCTCTCTCAAAATACTGAACAGAACCTCGGCCTAGACTTTCTAGCAGACATAGATGTTCCACGACTTTCCTTCTATCAAAGAACCTTACGACCAACTAACAAACTTAGGAGGATACTCGACCTCATTCACAAGACAAAGCTCTTCTTTAGATCACAAAAATTCACCCTCCTTCAGATCTGCAACTTCCATTCTTATTTTGTTCTCTTCACAAAATAAGTTTCTATGTGGTGAATGACCTCTCATGGTCTTTTCAGTATAGAGCTCTCCAGTTATTGTCTTAGGAGCCCTTTGATCCATTAAAGTGTCTCCTCCACAATACTTGGAATAACAAATAGTTTCTTTGGGTCTCAAGCCCACAACTTTGAGTCCAAAACCCACTGGCTTGGATCCATTAAAGTGTCTTCTCCATAATAATTAGAATAACAAATAGTTTCTTTGTCTCAAGCCCACAACTTTGAGTCCAAAACCTATTGGCTTGGGTTCTTAGCCCACATAGTGGGTCAAATCCTCACAAGTCAAGTACTCTAGACTTGCGGGAGTACCTCCCAAGCTACACTTTTCAACAATTGTTCCTGTTGCTTTCGGGCCAAGAACGACACTGGGGCATCAAAACAACCTGATGGTTATTAACTTTAGGAAGCGGGTGCCATATTCAATGATGCTTGTTGCGAATAAGAAGGGAATGATGGTAAATTCAACCCGTCATTCGTAATGTTTAAGGCCATCAATTTTTAAAAATCAGTAATATCGAATTTACCTTTTGCTGGTAAATTCATCCCCTCATCTATTATGTTTAACAACGACATTTTTTAAAAATTTGTAATATCAAGATTCAGATCTACCTTTTGCTCTTATGCTAAAATGGGATATTGCTAAATTGAGATTTACATTAATTGGTTACATATACAACGAGGTTGGAAAGGATGGAAAATTTGGATTTGTTTTTATAGAAACGGGTGTGTTTATATTAATTTAACTGGAAAATAGGTCATCTCCTTTACAATAAAAAACTATTCTTCTTCAACAATATCCAACATTGTGCATAAAACAACATACCTCTACCCCACCTTATCTTTACTATAATTCTTACAACATTTGTCTCATAAAGTCTCAAGAAGACACCACAAAATACTGCATAGTTACAAAACATTCAAAATTGTTAAAGCAAACTACAAAATAACTACCCGCTACTTTTATCCTGAGCACCAGGGCTTCCAATTGGTTCTTCCTTTTCAACTTCCATTTGATGGGGGAGCGTCGTTGATGTTCCAAGTTCACCATGTTGCGGGACTGCTTGTTCATTAGGAGATGGGGCGTCAGAGAGTCTGAATACTTCTTTGAGGACACCAACTATAGTAATTTCGATTGAGGCTTCTATATTGTCCACTTTGATAGTCAAATTTTCAATCTTGGTGGCCAAATTTTCCACCATGAGTTGAAGGCGTTCAACATCCCCATGTAGATCCTCCAATTGACGAGAGATCATACTAAAATGAGAACGATCCTTTGAAACTATTTCTTCACTAACCCTGGCAACCAAAGCCAATAGGTACTCCTCTAAAACAATCTCACTACCATTGCTATTTGGAATTGCCATGGTGCAAACTACCCAACCTCTTGCATGAACCAAAATCATTTTCACTGCTTGCAAGCTCCCTTTATAACACATGCCACTGATTATGCTGCCTCCAGTTTTGATCTCTGCGCATTGATAGCCGACATCCCTTCTCTGAGTAATAGTATCTTGAATTATTCCTCTAATTGTCACCTTGCTCACACTCGCATGGAGAATTAACTTCTTTAGATCAAATGGAGTACTTGCCAACCTTGATTTGAAGTAGGGATTAAATTAAGGCCAAAATGGAATCCACCTGTTCGATAGTATGACGTTTTCTTGCCTGAGCTTCCATCTGGAAATTACAACCCTGCTATCCTGTTTACTGTAATTCTGCCCTTCAAGATCCCTACATAGCTTAGGCTTGGTATTTATCATAATTGGTTTGATAGACCTTAATTCCTTTTGCATCATTAACGAAGGAGACTCATTCCATATTATAAGAAGTTTCATGGGATAGAAAATGATGGATCGCGTTGGTCACATATTATCACTCCTTGCGCAATGTTTGTGCCCTTATTGGCTTGTTCGTCCGCTGTTTGATTATTTTCCCTCTATACATAGTAGAATTCAATAACATCAAATTTCGTCATTAACACCCCAATCCAATGATATATTGGAGGCAATTTTTCTTCTAAGCTTGTGAGATTGCGAAACTTTTGGATTATGATCAATGAGTCACCTATCACACATAATTGACGAATTCCCCTCGATTTTGCAATGTTCAATCCTTGCCAAAGGGCTAAGGCTTTTGCTTGATTGTTTGATTTGGTTCCTAATCCCCATGCATATTTTATATCTATTTCTCTTTCGGGGCTATATAGGACCCCTCCTGCTCCTGCCTCCCTCAGATTACCTTTCGAGGCTCCATCAAAGAATAGATGGTGTTTTCCTAGAGAGCCACACCATTCCTAAAATTAATCTCCCGCCATTCTAATTAAAGAAGAAGGTTGATCTCTATGAGACTTGAAGCTGCCAGCATGATCAGAGGGTCTACTTAATTGAAGCCATTCTTTTTCCTCATTCGAAAGATCGTCCATATCCTTCGAATCAATTCCCTTTGGAGGGTATTACTTCAAAAAATAATTGAGTGGCTTTCATGGCTGTTGAGCCTGTGTTCAGTTTTAAATTTTTGAAGATCGCCTAGTTTTGGGTGAGCCAAATTTCCCAACATATATAATTAGGAATAACAACCCAACATCTAATTATTTCCGAATCAGATTTGCGACGCAATGGATAGAGAGGGATCTCCATATTTCAAACCTTTCAGACTAGTCCGATGGGATATTTTGAATTTGCCCTATAGGATGCAAGGAAATTTTCCAAACTTCAAGTGAAAAGGCGCGCTGTTAGAACAAATGATTGATGTCCTCTTCAACCTCTTCACAGAGAACACATCTCGAGGGGCCTTGGATTTTCCTTTTTTTTCTTCAGATTCTCCGCAGTCAGAACCTTTCCATGAACCAACTCCCAACAATAAATGTTTATCTTGGGTAGCCCATCTTTATTCCATATCCTGGAAGGTTGAGGATGTGGGAGATGTTTGATCAACGTTTCATACCCTTCTTTAATTGTATAATATATCTTCTTACATCCTGTCCAAATTCGACGATCCAGGTGATTAGAGACAATCGACGGAAATCCTTTTAGAGATTGTAGCAATGAGAGCCACGATTGGGACAAGTGTGGCGGGAATTGGGACGATGCCAGCATATGCAAACACCATCGTTGTCTCAAACTGAAATATCTACCTAGCTGCGAAAACCATGATCTTCCATCAAATTTTCCACATCACAAACTTCATGATTTCTGCTCACTAATATTGCAGAAGGAACTCGATTTTTCCAGAGATGGATGCGTCTACCATTCCTTGATTTCCATCCAAGATTCTCCATGACTACTGGGGCTGCTTCTTTGCATAACTTCCAGATCTTTGTTCCCTGTCCTTCCCAAGATTCAATCTTCGGCCTGAGCAGGCAGTGGCGGTTCTTATGGAAATATTTCCTTAGGAATGCTGTCTTCCACCATTATTTGGAGTCTGAGAGGAGTCCCCATACTAGTTTTGCTCCCAAGGCTAAATTCATATATACAGGGTCTTTTATTGCCAATCCTCCCAGATTTTTTGGAAGCTTGACTATGTTCCAATTTACCAAGTGGAAATGGCCCTCATTTTTTTCCACCCTGCCATAAAAACTTTCGTATTATATTGCTTATTTTGTGAATGACACTCTTCGGAGCAAGAACCCTAGACCTATTACACTGAGGGAGGGAGGAGAACACTGACTTTATGAGAACAACCTTTCTTGCCACATTCAACCAGCGGGTTGCCCACGAATAGATCTTTTTTTAATTCTTTTGCAGGACTGCTTCCCAATATTATCCATTTGAAGGACTTGTCGAAATGGGAATGCCAAGGTAAGTGAATGATTTCCAATCCTTAACCACTGGAATACCCAAAACTTTGGATATTTATTGCAAGGTAGGCTCTGTGCAATTCCAACCATGCAACTGTTTTTTCCTTTTATTTACCAACCCTCCTGACAAGAACAAATAAGAGTCAAAATTTTTTTAAAACCGAGAAGCAATAATTTGAGAGGCGTCACCCAACAGGAGATTGTCCTTTGCGAACTGGGAATGATTTATCTCCTTAACATTTTGTGCTATACATAGTCCCGGGAGCTTCCCTTCTTGCCACGCTACTTCCAAGTTTTGACGAAGACTTTCCACCATGAGGATATACAATAGTGGGGAGGGGGCAACCTTGACGAAGGCCTCTTGAAGTTGAGAAAAAGGGAATGGGACAACCATTGACGAATGGGGCTATCCAGGGAGCCTCAATACAAGCCTCGATCCACTGAATAAATTCCTCACAGAAGCCCATCTTTTCGAGAATAAGGAATAACAAGGAGTGGTTTACTCGATCAAATACATTTTCGATATCCAGTTTGATATCATTTTGTGCCCGCATCACCTGCTTCTTTACGAGAATGAATAACTTCTTGCAACAGAATGATGTTATCTAGAATATATCTGTGCTGCATGAAACCCCCTTGATTTTCAGAGATGAGTTAACAAATTTTTCAACTGGTTAACAATGATTTTAGTTAAGATTTTATAAGAGGAATTACAAAGAGAAATGGGATGAAAACGAGAGAAATTGATAGGATTTGATGAGAGCAAGAAAGGAGAAGTTTATTCCTCCTCCCAATTTCTTCTTCACTCAAGAGTGATTTAGCATTCGAAGTAGATCCTTTTTGATCAAGTTCCAGAAGGACCTAAAGAAACATATTGTAAAGCCATCTGGTCGCAGAGCCTTATCAGGATCAAGAGACCAAATTGCTTCCAGAATTTCCTTTTCATCGATTGCCTTTATAAGATTCGAATTTGAGAGGGGCGAGACCACACTGAGGATGGCCTTGAGAAATTCATACGCCTGATCCATTGTAGTCATTTCTGCACTATATAGAGATTGAAAGTGGAGGTACGCCTCATGCTTGATATCTTCAAATGAGGTGAGTTTAAGTCTTCCCTCCAGAGTTATTTCCTTGACTCGATTTCTTAGTTCCCTTGCCTTAGCCTGCTTGTGGAAAAATGAAGTATTCGAGTCCCCCTCTCCAAGCCACAAATTCCTTGACTTGAGTTGCCATAAGTTCTCCTGTCTCCTTACTTTATAAATATTTCGGTTCAACTCTCTTTCTTGCAGGTGCCAGTCTTCTACACTAGCGTCTTCACATTGCCTGTAATGATCCTCCAATTCCTTAACCAATTCCTTCCTTTTCTGTCCAGGCGACTGATATGACTCCTTTAAGCACTTCTTGAGAGCATGTTTGACATTTCAAAGTTTGGATTCCCAAACAAATGTCAGAGATTCTTGGACTGGATAATTCCGGGCTTGCGTGATCAAGCCAATCACTCCATGCTATTGAATCCATGCAGAGTTCAAGTTGAATGGAATTGGACCAAGATGCTCAGTCTTTTCTATGTGCAACATTATTGGATGGTGATCAAAGTCGCCTTGGGCTTTAATAGTTGAGAGACAGTCTAATCCCTTTCATTAGCCAATTGTTGTGGATTAAAAGTCTATCCAAACGAGCTGTGATATGACTATCCTCCAACCTGTGATTCGACCATGTGAATTTCCCTGCTTTTAGAATTGCATCAAACAAATCCCAATCAACTATCAGATCCTCCATGCGATCCCTGAAGAGGTCTCTAATTATACTTCCCCCTCATTTTTTAGCAACACTTAGGATTGTGTTGAAGTCACCTCCAAGGATGTAGTTTTGGTGCAGATCCTTGATTTTTAACTCGTTTAGGGAGTCCCATAATTCCGCTTTTGCATTATAAAGAACTGGAGCATATATATTTATAAACTGGATACGCTCCCCTGAATCTTTTGATTCCAATAGAGCCATGATCCAAAACTGAGATTTTATACTTTCCAAGAGGGTACAATGCATGCCGGACCAGAAAATGCACAAACCTCCTGACGCTCCTCTTGATTGTTGAACCAATACCGAACTTCCTCTCTAGAACACTTCTGCTGCTTTTAAAACTTCTTGATCATTCATCTTGGTTCTTGAAGAAATAAAATCCAAGGAGATTCTTGTTTCACTGTCTTTTATAGCTAGGGCTTTTGAAGGGCTCCCCAAACCCTTGATGTTCCATGATAAAACTTTCATTTGGAAGAGGGATTTTGCAGAAGACCCTCGTCCATTTCTTTCATGTCCTTTTCCCTTGATAATTTTTGTGATTACTAACTAATTTCCGGGCTTTTTATTTTGTTATGCTTCTTTTTCCCTCATTGCTTTTTGTTTTGGCTGACCCTTCTTTCTGGAGCTTTCCGTTTCGTGGCTAATCCCCTCGTCTTCCTAGACCAAGTTTTGAGCCATATGATGAGTGATTACCCCAACAATTTCTTCGGTGACACTAGCTGGAGGATGGTGTGGCTGAGTGACACCTTTGTGTAGGCATGACTGATCCAAGCTCGGAGGATCAAAAGATTTCCACGGATGCGCATTTTTGTTGATTTCACCTTGCTCTGAATCTTTGGACTCTTCTTCATTCTCCGAAACTTCCTCATTCCTGGCAGAATTTGGATCTGCAAATCTATCCCCTTCTTGGTTCCGAAGAGAATTAAAAGGGTTTGAAGAGGTTGATGCTGTGTTGTTACCTTTAGTAGCTTGGGATTTTTGAGCAGTTCCCTTCCCTTTATTCCCACCTCTCTGCTACGTTTTCCATTGCTCTTTAGGGGGGTTATTTTGCTCAGGACCTTTGCTACTTGGGTTCTTGGTGTAATCGCGGGAAAAATGTCTGTATTCATGGCAGTACCGACATTTGAACGAATTTGTTCATAATCTAAAATTTGTCTATGCTTCCATTCTCCAAGGGTTAGGTTGATTTTAGCTGGGAGACCTTTTTCTAGATCTACCTCCACACAAATCTTTGCACAGGCAAACTGTGAGCCCTTAGGTTTGGCTTTATCAAGGTATTTCTCTACCCCATTCTTGATTGCTTGAAGGCAATCATTGCTTTGGTAGGAGAGGGAGATGAGGAAGCTTAACCCAGACTGGGATGGCAGTGGGGATGTCCTCATCAGGGTTAAAATAAAGGGTCCACTTATTCAAATACATTCCACGAGATCTGAAAAAATAGGGCCGATTTCAGAAGATTACATCTCTATCTTCTTTGAACTCAAACAGTTAAGCAAAAAACCATTACCCATTGCATATAGAGCTATATTGCCCTTCATCTTTGGTTTCTAGGTTTTATCTATCCATACCTCCATTGGCCTTGGTGAAGGCCACATTCCAGAAATTTCCCGATCAAAGCTCGTTCATAGCAAGCTAGAAAGGTTCTGCGAGCATCCACAGGAAGAGCGATGTCATGAACCTCGTCATTTTGTTTTACAAACTTTGACTGCGCTTGAGAGGGTCCCACACGCTTGGGCAGAGAAGCGACCAGAGCATGAAACACAACAGGTTCATCCTCATGCGAGGAGGGGGAGTGGCCCTCTTCGGGATCACCATTGGAGGGAAACCTAGGGTTTCTGCAGTCAGCGGGGAAATTGTTGAGCCTCATAGCGCTGTTACTGACTTGATATCCATTTTTTTATATTTTTAGTATAAAAGGTTTTGGTTTTTATTTTAATTATAAAATATAAAAGATATATTAGTAATAATAGCTTTTTTTAAGGTCACAATGAAGTTTGATATCGAAATGGTGTATGAGACTCCATTATATATACAAAGGTGTACTTTTTCTACCCTTTCTGGATTTGACCCTATGACAAGTAAACACATGTTCTGAACCATTAGGCTAACTCAACTTATATAAATGGACTTAATTGTTAATATAACTAGCCTAGATCCATCTTAATTCCAGATCTATCAAGTGTCGCGAGGGATCAAATCGCTCGAGGTGCAAACCTTTCCTCAAGTTTTGCACTCAAAAAAGAGGTTTGCACCTTGAGAGATTTGATCCTTCTTGGCGCTTGATAGATCCAGAGGTAAAATGGATCTAGGCTGGTCTAAACCAAGTTTGAATCATTATCATCATCTAAATCAAAATCTGGAAAGTGACTTGCCTTAGTACTAGAAGATCACAATCTCTTATCCACTCCCAGATCCCTGAGACTGAAAGTTTCCTTCTCATTTTGTTCTTTCTTTCTGCCAATTGTGCTTCCACTTCTACCTCCATGTGCAGGGAAGTCATTAATGCCACGACCCCTGTTCCTTGCACTATTGAGCAAATCATCATTGGTGTTATGTGAAACAAGACGCACAGGAGCACTATAATTGCGTGGTAGAGAGGGAATTGGCTTATTAGGAATGCCAATAAAGACAAACTCTTCTTCCTCCTTTTCAATACGGAAGATTATTGTTGAAACAGAATGGCCCTCACTAGTAAAGGACTGCAGTGATTCTCCATTATAGACTGTTGAAAGAGTCAGATATTTTCCATTGGAATCCAGCAACCGAAGAGCCACAGGTAAAGTGTGATGTGGAGGTATCTGGAGTCCATCAAGCAAGGGCTATAGTCCGTTGTTTTCAGCCTGAGCTATTTGGATGGGTACAAGACAGATAATTTGACAGATCCAGTTTCCCAGCTGCCTTTTTTTATAAGAAGGGTACAAGACACCTACACCATTTGAGTCCCAGCTTTCAGACATGATAACTTGAAACTGAATCCTGAGATCTCAAAAATCTTTTCCCTTTTCTTTTTCTAACTGCTCAATCCGAAGCTGCAAGTATTCTTCAGATTTTCTTTGCCCTATTCTCCAAGTGTATTTCTTGACTTCAACAAAACATGGAAGGTGAGATCCATGATACCTCCTCTACTGAGTGCAGAACTAACATCGTACCTATTGAAAATGTGATAGATGTAGTCTAAACTCTAAAGTAGCATAAGTCTACTGAGAGTCCTGTTCCAAGGAATATTTGCAATCTCCTTATGAATTTGACTTGTGTTTTGCTGATTCTTGAAACTCCAAAATTTCCGTAGCTGAAACTAGATTCAATATATTAGACGAAAGAAAGCCAGCAACAACATTGGAGTATACAAGGTGAATCTGACAACCATAGTATTGAAGCTTCACTTGAGAAGTTTCTTGAGGAGAAGATGAGATAAATTCCTCCTCCTGATCTGAGCACATTCTAGACGTCTGAAAAACAAAGAGAAAAGAACCATACCCTGAAATGCATGCATTTAAAAAAAAACTGAAGAGAGAGTATTGTACCTAGGTTTCATCAAAGGCTGATGATGAAGTTCTACCACCCAAACCTTGTTCGTATTATCAACTAGGAGCCATTCTGCTTTGCCAGGACTACACTGTATCCATATTATACTTGTACTCCAGAAAAAAATTCCAACATAATTTGGACACCTGTCCAGTATATATTCTGGAATGATTCATCAAACCTGTATATTAGAACCTTGGATACTTGAGCATCATATAAAGCCAGGAATCATGTAGATTCTTCAAAAGATACCAAATCAAAACCCCGTTTAAATGTGCGAATCGGATTTCTCCCTAGCTTTGGGGACACGTACAAGTTCAGCTGATTATGTACTTTGTCATGGATAAAAACCATCAACTTACCAGATCTCAGAAATGCTACGTTTATGATATCTTCTATCTCAGGATCATAGCACACTAATTCAAATGATTCCAAGAAAGATGGGATAATGCAATGCATGGAATTTAAATTAACTCATCGAAGTCCTTTTTCTTAGGTGCCATCGCTACAATCATCCATTGTATACTGGGGCTTTTGCTCTTCTTCACATGAAATTTGCAAGTTTGCCTCCAAATTGCCAAGCTCCATATATGGCCTTCCAACAGAGCAGCTCTCAATATACCCACGTCTTTCAAGCACTCTTCTTAGGGATAGATTTTCCTTTGTTTGAGTAAGATAATTTTCCCGTTCTTTTTTAAACTGCTGCTCCTGAAGCTTTTCCGCTGCTTCTTTTTCAGATTCAATATTTTTCTTGAGCAAGAGTAGCATCTCCTTCTTGATCACTGACAGGACACTGTCTGAATTCTTCTTTCCCATCTCTGTAGTTGGATTAACAGAGGTCTTTCCATGTTTCAATGGTAAAGACAGCACTGCTTGAGGTCACATCATGGTAAAACTTTCTTTGCCATTGCAGATAGGAATCTTGCAACTCAGGCCTGTTTATTATCAGTCTCTTCTCCATGATCATGCCGGGGAGGACCATTTTTTCTTTTTGCACACTTCACAATTACTCTCTGTTTGAGAAGCACTGGGTTGAGCAGTAACCAGCTCAACGTTATCTACTCTACCACTCTTTGCTTCATTCAGGGATGTGAATGGCTTAGTACTGTCCATTGGAGAATTTTGGACCTCAGTAACGATCTCTTCAATTTTAAGTTGTCTAGTGGCATCCATATCTGTAATATCGTGGCTGATAGTCTTAACTCCATTAGATGAATTGGGGATAGAGCCAGGATCAGCATCCATATTCTGAGATCCACTGATCATTACCTCCTTCAGAGACACATTTTCAAACTCTTCGCTTGCATCTGATGTCAATACAGAACTTGTTTCTGATACTTCCAAAGTATTCCTTTCTGATGATAAATAAATGTCAGGCACTAATGGCAACCCAACATCTACTTTCTTTATATTGCTTTCTTGAGAAGGTAAAGAAGAAGAAGGTACAGAGGTCTCCCTTGCTTGATTTATGCGGGCACCCATTTGATCCTTGTTATAAGGCACAAGGAATGTAAAATAACCTGGGTGTGCCTTCACCCATGTGTTAGCTCATTCTATCCTTTTTGTTAGGACCTTGTTACGATCCTCAAATATTTTCCAAGACTCTGCATGCTCCTTCCCTAAGGGGAAACTAATTCCTGCTGCCACATTTTTCAAATAAACCCTCCGGGCTGGCAGGAGATCCAGATCTGATACCGCTGTAATATCCATTGGGGAAATTTACCTGTAGGGTTGAAAAGAGCACATGACAAATTTTGTATTCTAGCTAGTGTCACAGGATTCCTTCAATTGTTGTTAACAGAGATCATATTAAATGCACAAATCGTGTAATCATGTAGTAGATTTTCCTGGCAATACCAATACACTAACAGTCTGCCAATTTACAATCTGTTACACCATATATATAGTACTCGTAAGTTTATAAACAGTGGAAATCTTTCATTGAATGCCCCAGCCATTGACACAAGGGTTATGATACCAGTTAAGCCTATCAGCAATCTGTGCATTTGGCTATTTCAACTTACAAGATCATCTGTTTCCTTGCTGCATCAGAGCCCTTCAATGCTCAGATTACACCTGGCTGCTCTTATCCAGAGGTGCCCTAATAGGCCTCACTGCCTAGATGAGACTTCAAAAAGCATTTCGCTGCTACAATTGGCCCTGAGAAGGATTTGCTGCCTCAATTGACCTCTCAGCAAGGATTCGCTGTCACAGTTGACCGTCAGAAAGGATCCGCTGCCTCAATTGACCTCTCAGGAAGGATTCACTGTCTCAGTTGACCCTCAGAAAGGATCTGCTTTCACGATTGATCCTTTAGCAAAGGTCCGCTGCCTAATTTGACCTTCAAAAGGGGTCTGCTGTTACAAATAACACCACAGGGGTAGTCCGTGGTTGATAACAGAGCTTCAGTGGGACCTTGCTGTCTCAGAAATGGGTTCTCAGATTGATGGTTGCCTTAGTTATGTGTCATACACCTGCGCTGCGGCAGTTAGCCTCAAATAATGGCACAGGGTGGATGATTTGCTGCCCAGCTAGTGCCTACGGACTCTCGCTACACTTCACTTTGTTGCCCAGATATGACCTTAAAGAGGGGCTGCTGTCATAAAGAATGCTTCAGAAATGGCTTGCAGCGATAGTAGGGTTTCTCGCACCCTCACTATCTCAGAACAGAGGCTTTCAAACCCTTGTTGCCTAGGATAATATTTCAGGAGCCCACTGTTGAAATTTGGTAGCTTGGAATGTATTTCCATCTGGAAATGTAATATACCCCCTTGATTTTTTTTTACCAAAATATCTGAGTTTGGTCTTGGCTTTTAGTGGGACATTTCCTTAAACAGTTTAAGTGTAGTTGGCTGTAGGTGCACTTTTAGTATTTTTATTCCCAAAGAAAGACACACAGTAGCAAATATACACCAAACAAGGTTTCCAAACACCAGTAAATGTTATAAGGCAAACTCAGAAAATGATAACACAACTGATATGCATTTATTACAGCATATAAATCACTTCTCTATAAAAAAATAACCCAGATTTGTAAAGCAGAGATCTAACACCATTCAGCCACCTTATAATATATGTAACTGAGCTTATCAGATACTCTCAAACAGTGATACATAATTATATTGTACTCAGAAATATTGCATACCAGGGATTTCAACATGTAACAGCCATTATAACTCTGATTTTTTCTTGGGAATAACCCAGAAATGCTACAGCAGCCATGGACTCAACTCAGCATTGGCAATAATAAGCATTCAGCCTTCAAATATTTCAACAAGAGTAACCTCAGGAAGCAGCCTCTTTATTTCTCTGCGTTGAATTCTTTGTTTCAGCCACATGAAGCTACAGGACCACGCACAGGAAGATATATGCCCAGCAATCTAACCCACACTCATTCTCCTCACGAATGATGATCTTTGCCACTGAAAAAGGTTCACATGGCCAGCCAACGAGGAAAGAACTTGTACTATATAGGCAGTAGTCTTATCTCTCTCCAAAATGTACCCAGCAAATAAAAGATAACGCACTTGGCCTCCATCAACTTGGGAACACAATTACCACAGCCAAATCGACCTCCAGTGAGTGAATATATGCTCAGCCAACTACAAGGATGAATGCAGACCCCTTCGAATGGGAAACTTGGCCTCTACTCAGCTTAGGGAAATCGACCCACAAAACTATGAATGATTTTGAATTGGAAGCAATGGAACTCGTACTCCTTGAGCTTGGAATCTTCACTTTTAATGGGTATGCACAGCCTGTTCAAGAGATGAAGAAAAACCCATATTAAATATAAATCAACTGATAAAACCTCTTCCAGCACAATATCTTCTGCAAATCTTTTTCTCCATGAAAACACAATGGTGAAATTGGAGTGGTTTCACTCTTTGGACCAGCTAGGGTGTTTAGTTTCAACACCGAAGCTAGCTATGGCGGCTAGGGTTTCTCAAACCTTAAGATTCTTCTCCAAAACTCTCCAAGAGCTCTCTTTTCCAAAATACAAGTGAAAGAATGAGGAGAGATCCTCTCATTTCCCTTTTTATAACTTACTCATGTTTTCCCTCCAATTAAATATTAAAAGCACTTTTCCTTTCTTTATTTAATAAAGTGACTTTTGTAAACTAATTAATGTCACTTTTAATGCCGAAAAATGCTTAATTTGCCTTTGTGGTCACATTGGCTACCCAAAACCCCTTTCCATCATCCTGCCCTGCAGACCTTTTCGCCCCAATTCCAACAAGCTATTACACTATGGTGTTTCTCCAATGACCGATGCTGAAGGACCGATGCACTTGATTGATCCACCTCCTTCATTGGGGAAGAGACCATCATGGCTCAGGGACACTCTCGAGGATGTCGAGGGACATAAGGCCCCAAGGGGGACATTCCGTGAAAGCAAGAAGCCGAGTAGATACCAAGGGTATCTAGCAGCCATGAGTGCTATTGTACAATCTGAGCCTGGATCTTTTGAGGAAGCCATAAAGCATGAAGTCTAGAAGGATGCTATGCACGAAGAGTATGAGTCCATAATGAAGAATGATGTCTGGGATGTGGCTTCAAGACCAGAGGACAAAGCAGTTGTCACCTCGAAATGACTCTACAAGATCAAGCATGGATTTGATGGAAGTGTTGAAAAATTCAAGGCAAGATTCATTGCCCGTGGCTTCTCTCAAAAGGAAGGCATAGACTATGATGACATATTTGCCCCTGTGACCCACTATACCACCATTCGATCTATCATAGCTCTTGCTGCTACGCAAGGATGGAGTCTTCATCAGATGGATGTGAAGACCGCATTTCTGCATGGTGCGATAAAGGAAGAGGTGTATGTAGAGAAACCTCTGGGGTTCGAAGTCCAGGATCGAGACACCCATGTCTGCAGGTTGAAGAAAGCCCTCTATGGGCTGAAGCAAGCACTTAGAGCTTGGTACGAGAGGATAGATAGCTACCTGATGAAGCTGGGCTTCACTTGTAGTAATGCTGATCCGAACCTTTACTTCAAGGTTGATAGAGAGAAGCCTCTCATTCTGGTGCTATATGTGGACGACCTCTTCCTGACAGGTGCTGACCCTCTCATTCATCAGTGTAAGAGGGAGCTCGTTGCTGAGTTCGAGATGAAGGACTTAGGACTGATGCACTACTTCCTAGGCCTGGAGGTCTGGCAGAGACTTTCCTTTCTCAAGGAAAATACATTGTGAAGCTTCTGGAAAGATTTGGTATGGTGGAATGTAAGTTTGTGTTGACACCGATGGAGCTCAACTTTAAGAAGTTGAGTGGCAGCGCTGCTGGGCTTGTATTAGCAAATCCTACTGAATATCGTCAACTTGTAGGGGCCCTGATGTTCTTAGTGAACACTCGTCCAGATATATGTTTTGCAGTGAACACTTTGAGTCAACAGATGGTTGAGCCTCTTCACACTCACTAGGTTGGTGCCAAGATTCTTATGAGATATCTTCGGGGCATGATAAACCATGGGCTGAGATACACTGCTGGGAGCGTGACACTCCTTGGATATACTGATGCTGATTGGGCTGGCAGTGTGGTGGATTGTAAAAGCACATTGGGATGTTGCTTCACACTTGGTTCTGCTTTGATATCATGGATGAGCAGGAAGCGGAAGTCGGTGGCTTTGAGCACTGCGGAGGCTGAATACATTGTAGCAGCATGGCCTGTTGTGAAGCAGTCTGGTTGTGAAAGCTCTTTAGTGAGTTGTTCGAGCATGTGCTAGATACCACCGTGATACTCTGTGATAACCAGAGTGGGATTCGCTTGTCCGAGAATCTTGTGTTCCACGATCGATCCAAGCATATTGATATCAGGTGCCACTTTATCCGGGATATGGTACAACGAGGCGCCGTAAGGCTCAATCATATAGGAACTGATGAGCAGGTCGCGGATAATCTCACTAAGCCCTTGGGAAAGGTCAAGTTCCTAACCTTTCGTGAGAGTCTTGCTATAATGGAATGACCCTATGATGAGGGTCCTGTTGGACGATGAGATCTGGGAGCTCTGGGGGGCTTTGGGGATAGCTTCTCGGAGATATAAGCAACGACAGGGCTTGGCTTGCCAAACCTTGTTGGTGTGCTGTGACCCCACCGTTGTGATGATTGAGTTGGTTCACCTCTCATTATCTGTGCCCCGTATGCATCCTACCCATTGAGTTTAGGGCTCATGGGAAGTAACTCTCATTTGGCCAGTGAGGTGGGAAAAGCTAGAGACTAGTAGCAAAGACTGATGGATGCATCAGAGATTGTCGTACTCTCTATCTAGGATGGCACGGTCCAACCACTTGATCTAGGATCAAGTCTAGTGAGGTTTCGGACCTTCTACTGACTTCGGGTTAGATAAACCAACTTCGGGTTGGTATGAGACTCTTTGTGAGTCCTATAGAGGTTTCGGACCTCTGGGCTGAATCTGTCAGTTGAGAATGATTTCTTTGTGACTAACCCACTTCTAATTTGAAATAAAGAAGCTAGCAAAGCAAGTTACGGCGGGATGACGCACGATGTTTGGATTGCGTAGGTGGATGGAGTTCTCCTAGTTGAGAGGGAGTGTTAATTTTGGACAACTAGGTCCAAAATCCATGTCGTGATGCTCAAATGAAGATACCAATATTTTTATTGGGTTCCTCTTTCGGAGAGGTGCAAGATCGATCTAAAGATCATCTTGATTTGATGAGCAGAATATTTATTTTTAATTTATTTTTAATCTATTCAAAATATGTGCAGGTCGGCTTTAAGGTTTTGTACCCCAGCGTATGTGTCACACACCCTGAGTGATGGATATAAATAAGGTCAACGTTGGTGGACATTTCTCTCATCTCATCCTCACACATTCTCTCTCCTCATCTGATTGGTTCGATAACCTTGGTGGCTCTTCTCTCTCCACACGTGGGAAATCTGGCAGCAGCAATTTTCAGTTTTTCGGTCTAGGGTTTCTGCAACAAAGTTTGACTAGCGTTGACTTTGGTCAACGCAAGGTCAACTTGACCTGAAACTCTCCCAGAACTACGATTTCCCTAATCCGCATTTTTTGGCACTATTCCTGAGGCAAAACGTTGACTTTGACTTTTCAGCGTTGACCTAGCTGCTGCTGCTATGTGTGTTGACTGTTGACTGGCAACGTTGACTTTTCTGGGGTTGACTTTTGAGTTGATTGCTTGGCTGTACGAGAGGGTTGTGTGACATTGCTGGTTAGCTGACCATATTTGAGACTTTGCTGGTTGAAGCATCCTGTTGACTACCGTAACGCACCATCACACTTATCTGTTTTTGGTTTGTCTTCCGTCGATCCACTGGTATGTTCTATCAACATTTTACTTTATTGTTTATGTGATTGCTGTCTAATATTGAAGAGAAAGTAAATTTGCATCAACCATAGAACATCTACATAAATTTACGTCACGCCATCCCTAATCCTATATCTGTCAACTCACGCTCTGTTCATCTGCCTCAACTTGGAAGTCATTCTCCTATCCATGATGCATTGTGTCTCACCCAACTGTCTTAGGTGACCCCCATGTGTCCTGCTATATGTGATGAGAGCATCAAAGAACAAGAACAAAAGCCTTTACACCAATATGCAGGACTGGAAAGTGATAGATGCACGAGTCAATCCCAAGGGCATGATCAGGAACCCATATGGATACCCAAGGGAAGCCTTGTGAGTATCCTGCTCTCTGACTCTTATTAGGTGATGTTCCAGTTGAAGGTCAGTCTTTGAGGAATGCAATGCTTGAAGATCCCGCTGTGCAACACCATACACCACTGCATAAATGATAAAATCATGCATAATTGTACTCCTCTACATACCTTTGCACACCATGGCATATCTCTGTAACCCACTAGGTATCACCACCTGTTGCTGACACACCCCGTACCTTTTGGTATCTTGCATGCGCCAACGTATTTTCCACCCTGGTAATGGACCCACTATGATATGAGTCATATCTCCTTCTCTATAATGGTTGACCTAAGTGGCAGGACTCCTCACATGCTAAATATGAACTTTTAAATCAAAAGTTACCTTAGTGATGATCTTTCACCATGACATCTTCTTATAGGCATCCACATCCTTCGTTATAGATTGACACATCTCCTAGAGATATGTATTGTCATGGGTCTCCATCTTTTCCAGACTTCTATCAGAGTCTACATATCTTCCGAGGAGATTTTCTAGTCAAGTCTTTTTGGCTTCCTTGGATGTTGACTTCTTTTTATCATGGTTGCATTTCTTACGATCTCTTCCTTTTCTTTCTCCACACATTTTATTTCATTCCTAGGAACTTTCCATGTGCAGTTCCTCGATAATGTGTAATTACCTCATATCCCATATGAGGACATATTATGTTGATTTCATCGGGTGTGGATCATGCCTGTTGGCAACCTGTGCATTGGAAGAGTCTTTTCTTTCTATTTTCCTTTGGTCATATTTCTACTACCTGTAACCTTATCACCTATCTACATAGCATCCACTGTCAGCATAAATAGACCTGTACCTCATTTCCTTTCTTTTGAGTCATCCTGCAACATCTTTTCTTAGAATGAAAAGTTTCATTCCCTTAAATTGCTTCATCAATATTTCATTATATCCTAATCCCAAAATTCTGCAAGTTAGAATTCTCGATGGAACCTTTTGCTTTCTTTCTAACCATTAAATCCAAATAGGACTTTATTAGAAAAAAAATGTCAGCACCTGTTTGCATATTGATTAATGAATGATGAACCATGATCTAGATAACTGCCTTCTTATAAATGTTATAAGGTTTCCAGGAGCCATTTTAGCCCATAACATGGATGTCACATAAATGTGTTTCAGACATCCTCCTATGTCAAGTACTCCATCTTTAATGCTTCTAGTGATCTATATTGCATGCAACCATTCGACATGTCAATATAATATTAAATACAAGTACACATACCTCATTTTTCCTTTAGGCCATCTAGGCTCCTTTAGTAGTTTCCTAGATTGAAAGATCTTCAATCCCTTGATCTGCTCTTATGTCATCATCCCATCGTTCATGAACTTCATAAGTTGGAGTTTTGTTGAAACACTTGCTTCTTCTCTGGATTGATGAATCTTTTAATGAATATTCCATTAGAGAATCTTGAGGATCTTAAAGATCCCTATTCGGCAGATGTTTCCCTTTTTATGCATGATGAGACTCGCTTTAGATGACTTCTTCCTTTTCTTCAAATGTTTGAGTTCTTCAAAACTATCGCCCTCAACTTGTCTTTTTCCATAGAAGCCCTTTGTTGTTGAATGAGGTAACTTACTTATCCCATGAATTTTGTTACCCTCATGATCATATGAGTTCTTGTTTGTAATACTTCCATCACGTCACACAACATCGTATTATTTATTGTAGACATCTCTTATGTAGGATCTTTTCTCCTATATTTGACATTGTCCTTTAAGGACCATCTTTTCTTGTAATGTTCATAATTCTTCTTCCAACTCCTTTTATGTTTCCAATATTGTTTAATGACTTCACTTATCTATGAGGACTATGACTAACCTCCTTATTTCATGCAAGGACCTTCGATGACCCAACCAGCTTATAGATCTCCTTGCAAATACTAAGTCATTTTACCAAATTTGAGTATAGAATAAAAGATACTTACTTAACCAATGATGATGAGATCTTCAAGTACATGAATTTGATGGTGGTTGAAGAAGATGTATTGATGCTCCCTTTTGGATGATCTTCTTCCAAACAAGGAGATTGCTCCTTTTATGATGACAACATTTTAGATCCAACTTCCTTTTGATAATGGTGATTACTACTTCATTGGATGACCTTCTTCAAGGAGAGGGTCTTTGCTATAATAATGATAATGTCTTCCTTGCTTGGAGGTGCATGATTGTAGATCTGAAATGCTTCTTTTTCGATGTAGTTTCATCATCATTACTGCACCAAATCCTGGACCTTTTATAGCACCGAGCTGTCATATGATTGAGACAACGTGATAGCATTAGAGCTACTATACCATGGTAATCTTTGAGCACAGAGATTACCATATTGCTGAGTATGTCATTACTTCATTGAGCTATTATATTACAGTAATCTATGTTGCAAGAGAACCAAACAACACCGAGAAAACTTTGTTGTGATATAGTGCTGAAACAGTGAGGAGATGTCACTGTGGTGTCGTCAAAAACTTTGCCCAGGTTCTATGCTTCAATTTGCACTGTGATATTGAGATTCCACCGAGATTGAGTGTGTCCCTTGAGTGTCTCTTAAATTGTATGCCCTTCCTTGTCTGCCACCTTAGCTTTGATACCATGTTGAGAAATCTAGGGCATTTGCATTAGATGATTTCTCTTTATTAGTGACTGTTTGTGAGTTCTTTTTACATCTTTAGATGATGATCTTCTTCATCTTTGTTATTAGTGTTCTTCTTAATCAAACAATAACCAATGCATGAACATAAAATAGACAAGAGACACAACTTGTAGGCTATGAGCCAGGGCCAAAACCTCTCACTCTTTTAGAGGAAAACCCACACCAATTCTTCTTATAGAGATTCCATTGATGAATACCACTCCAAGACCAAGACACTACTTTTCCTTTTCTCCTTTGTCCTCCTCAACATTGGAACACCTGTCGCCACCCAGATCTTCTTGCTGTCATGAGATCTCCTTTTCGTGAGACATAGGACCGAACTACACTAATCATCGAGCTCTTCACATCCTCATTGTAGCACTGAGTTACAACATCAAGTAATACCGAGACCTTTGCAGAGATGAGACCGATTTACTATACAATGATATAGTGATATTACAGTGAGGAAGTGTCACTGTAATATATACGAAACTTAGCCCAAGATCTGTTCTTCAAACCACACATAGATCACTGTAACTACTGATATAATACCTGAACCCCATCTTGAGATAACATCCGAATTTGTCTTGCTGTTTATACCACCGAAAATCTCAGAGTTATGTCGACAGGATTACTGAGGTTCTTCCACACTTGTGACTGTAGTTTCTCACCGAAAACATCAAAGGAACCCGAGCTTTATCACTGTTGAAAAGCAAAGTATGCACCATTATCTCTGCCCTGGATTGCTCAAGCCTGCTCTTCTTCACACTATACAAATTCCCATATGTGCTCCAATTCCTCTCGCAATAAGAGGATGAAGTCCCCTGAGAGAGGAGCCTCATGGCTAATTGCTTCTTAGCCCCCTTGTCTCGAATCATATCTTAGCCTGCAAATCGCCCAATGCCAGTGGAAAACTCTACAAAGGCATCCTCCACCTCATCAAGGGATGCCCTATCCTGAAAAATCTTTCTGAATGCATCTTTCCTCCCTTGTGAGATTTCACCATACATGTGAGGAGGGAATCTGCGGGAAGGTCCACCATTCAGCCACTCATGGCTGTAGTATTTTGGGTTCAAGGAGTGAGCCAAACAATGTAAAGGTGTGCAATTCTATCCTGTATGCTGGTGAAGAAGGCTTGTGGTGATGTCTCATACTCTGGGCACTGACTCTGTAAAACAATGGTCTTCACAGACTCAATCATGGAATCCCATCCCTCATAAACCTCTCCTAGGATGGGTTGGTCTATATCTACAAATCGAAGCAAGGAAATGATAGGGTCCATGGTCTAAATAAGTAGATCTGCCTTCTCCCACCTGACATGATCCTACACTATGTCCTTCACTTTCTTTGAGGCTACTTGATCTGTCTTTCTACAAAAGACCAAAACTCTGAAATAACCATGGCCCCAAGAGCGGTCTTGACCTCCCTCAACCTCTTCAACATGATGAATGAAGAGACAAATAATGTATCCGCAATCTTCAACAATGATAGATTGGTGTACTCCTTTTAGATAGTGAGGGCATTTGTATGGTTTTGTACAAAGTTGCGGATATGTCGTGCATCCTCAATAATGCCTCCAATCCAAAGCACATCAGAGGCAATAGATTTCAGTGCTAAGTTCAATGAATGGACAATGCAAGGTGTCCAAAATATTTGTGGATATTTTGCTTCTACAATCATGCCAACAGCCTTGCAAACAGGTGCATTATTTGTAATGATTTGCACACAAGAATCGACACCTACATCTTCAATAATTTTAATAAATAACTCACCCATATATTGTGCATCCTTGTACTGTCTAAGTGCATACACTGATTTCAAGAAAACTGGACCATTCAAGGATGACACCATGAAGTTGATGAGTGGGTGGCATGCTGGATCTGTCCATCCATCAGAAACAATGCTAACTCCAGATGTTGGCCATGTTGATTTAGTAGGCTCAAGCATTTTGCCCACCTCTTTCTTTGCCTTTGTCAACAATGTGGTTCTAAGCTTCTTTGACCCAGGAGGCACATACCTTGATGGAGCACCATGACTAAGAGCTCAACACATCTCAATAAATAGAGGTGACCGTGCAACATTAAAGGATATGAAGTTCTGATAGAAAATAAATGGAATGGTAAGCTCTTCCCTCTTCTCTTTTTGGAAAATCTTGTCCATTGGACTAAGTGCAGTTGTCTTTCTTTTTGCTGATTGTCCCCCACTAAAACTCTCAAAAGGGAACTTGTTGCTGCTTTTCCTTAAGAATGGAAGGGGGGTCATCATTCTTGTTTTGTTTTGTTTTGATGCCACAGTTGCTGCACCAACAGATGCCTCTTTCTCCAATTCCTTCCTCTGTGGCTATTCAATTACTGTACAAGCTGAAATGCCACAACTTGGCAAAGCCAAAAAATGAGCTTTCACACGGTAATATGTGCTCATGAAATGACTGTGGCAAAAATTGCATTTCCATGCAACATTGCCTCCTCCCTTTGCCTTGTTGCTTGGCTTTGCCTCTCTTGTCACATATTTGGACAATGGGTATTTGGCGTCTTGAGTTTGTTTTCCCTGACATTTGAAGTTGCTGTTGCAGCCCCACTTCCAATACATGGAATACTTGTAGACCCTGATGAAATAGGGACAGGTGGGGCATCTCCAATGGGGACATTCTTCCCCTTTCTTTTCCCCTCCCTTGCTGCCCTTGATTGAGCCATGAATACTGTAAAAAATAAACAAAAATGACCAAATATATAAAACATATGCACATGCAAACACTAACAACAAACTAAATGCAAAAACATAGAGAGACAGTGCACTTATCGGATGCTCAAATCTCTTTGAAAACACTCCCTTTCTCCTTGCTAATCCTTGCTCTATGCTCAGTTCACAAACAAACATTGGTGAGAAAGAATGAGAGAAACCCCACCTTTATAACTTCAACAACACACTTTTTCGGTTTTCGTGTCCGACTGTACGGGATTCGATCGTGTCTGTACATGACACGATCGGGATTCGACGTGTCCTGTATGGACACAATTGAATCTGGCAAAATGGATTTGAATCCGTACGTGTCGTGTCGGACACGACAAATTTGGGACACGTGGGCCCCTAGGGACGAATCCGGTTTCTTAGATTACATGTCATTATGAAGACCGAACCTAGCTACAATTTTCAACAGGTTTTTCCCTGGCATGCGCCAAATCCACTGTTCTCTTGTCTTGGCTTGTCTTCCGTATTTTGGTTTTATGTTCTATCTACTTTTATTGTCAATGTGATTAATGGTTAATGTGATTGCTACCTGAAATAATTGGAAATTGTCATTGGGCTGCTAAAGGAACATTGAAGTAAATTGTCTCCCCACCTATCTCCTAGAGGTATATTTGCATACAAAGCGAAATCTTCCTCCAACCTGGAGGACAACTGATAAATATTTGCCGAAGCTGTTGCCTACTCCCGCTTCTCTTTCTTGTCTTTCTTCCTCTGAGGACACTGGGTACTGTAGTAACCAAACTCACGACACCTAAAGCTCTTGACCTTCAACAGGTCCTTTTTCGTCTCTCCTCCTACGAACCTTGTCCCTAATTGGAACCTTTCTTTTCCTTTCCCTTTGATGCAAGGGCTACGGTCCCCTCACCCTCCACACTCTTCGATCCTCTATTGTTGTCATCGAGACTACTCTTGACTAGAGCAAGTCACATCTCCTCCTGCGTGAAATCTGCTCACAATTGATCCCATCCAAGGAGTTGATCTCATCTAATAATGCCATGGACAAAAGTAGCCCACTCCTCGGTGAAACCATTGATAGCTACACACATAAGTTAAACTTCTTGTGGCGCCTCTCCTCCTATAGCAAGCTCATTCTATATATCTTGAATTTTGGTGAGATAGGGGGTAACTCCCTCTCCCTTCTATATCCTAGTGGTTCTCAACTTCTCCTTCAGGAATATCTTCTGATTCTCGAAAGTATTCTGGTATGGTGTTGCGAGAGCATACCACATTTCAACCGCTTCGCCTTAACCATCTCCTTATTATAGCTGTCTAGTTGCTGTGGATTTGTAGGTACGACTACAACTCGTTTTGACTACGTCTTCAGACCAAACTCATCCAACAAAAAGGACATTTTGGCCTTCGAAATAATGTAGTTGGATGCACCATCTAACTTGTCCTGATCACGAAGTCTTGCTGAGGCCATTTCTGCAAAACTCACAATTGGGAAATAAAAAAGAATCTCCTCCTTTCTTGCTTGGCTACTCGCTCTATAATTCACACTCCTTTCTTGAATGTGCAGTCCTCCCTGCTGGTTTTGCCACTGTAACTGGAAATTTCATATTTCCTTCAAGACTGAAACTGGGAACCCTCTGGGAAAAATTCCTCAGTGCGTGCAATTTCTCTTCCACTCGGTGTTGATTTTGTTACTGTAAAACTACTGCAAAAACCACTGCGCCTAGATTTGCCCTGCAAATTCACTGATTTTCTTGACCAAAATTGCTTCCCGGCTTCACCACCGCCCTGCTGGAACTGCTAATGGGCTTTGCGAAGTTTCCTACCACCTACACTAGAAAATCGACCCCTCTGCCCAGAACTTCAAACTACCTGGTTGGCTCTACGCAAATATGGAGAAATTGTGCTGCTGCTCCCTTTGAACTACGAATTTCTCCCTCTTCGTTTCTCTGCCATTGATCTGTCAAACTTGTTTTAATACGGGGTGAAATTTTCCTTAAATTGCAGCAATGGGAATTAATTCTTCTAACTGGTAAATTATGCAGTTTATTTTGTTACGACAAAGTAATGAATTAGTCACACTTCAATTCTTCACAAATAAAAATGCCGCGGAAATAAACTAAACCGCAATGTGGGAAAACCAATGCAATAAATGAGGGTTTTATTATTATGAAATAATGAAATTCTGAGTACAATCTTTGGATGCCCAAGTGGCTATCAAATCAACAAAGTAATATGGCCAAAATATCTGTGAGGAAAATATCTCAACACCATGCTTGACCCTGCTTGGACAACTGGCAAAACTAGCTGCTCGTACAACTTTGCGTGACCCTCTATGCAGTGCTTGTACAAGCTCTGCTTGCTATGTCCCTGGGATTGCTGCAATGATGACGTCCTGGCTAACATTTCCTCTGGAAGTGGCTCACTTTGTCTCTTGGAGGTTTTCCGGGCCAATTGCAACTGAATCACCCTTCCCCTTAGAAAAATCGATCTCCCTCTAAAGCTATCTGCACAGGCTCTCTGCAACCTCTCTAGGAAATGCGGCCCTTCTGCTACTGACTTCCTGGAATTGGAAAGCTTCCTCTTGGCTCACTGTCTCCATGTCCCCTCTCTGGCTCAAATTCTCCTCTGCTGAATTACTACAACTGGGAAGTTCGATTTCTGCCAAGGAACTCGACCTCAAGTGTGTTTTGCTCCAACCCCATCGACGTCCTCTTATAATCTCTCGTTGGCTCGCCAACGACCATGATTAAAACCTCAACGACTAAGATCATTTTTGGGTTGGTCCATGTGAGTTTCTTGAGAAATCTCACCTTTCTCAATTAATTCTTGTTAATTAATCATTTTCACTAAGTTAGACTTACGGAAAATCTAATTACTGATTAATTAACTTGATTTAGACATCTCAAGGTGTTTTCTCCTGAAACTTTTTCTGAGTTCTGGAGCTCTTGTGTTTCTAAGCCTCTCTGACCAAAGTGGAGACTAGAACACTTATCCGATGCTACAAAAATCAACAGGAATTACATGGACATTCCATGAAAATACAGAAACAAGACAAAAAGGCATATTTGAACATGCAAATTTCCAAGCAAGTAAATGGGAGAACCATAGATATATGTGGAATTGAAAGAACAACTATAGGATACTATCAATGACCGACAACTATACCCAAATGGGAAGGCTATGGATATACTTAGAATCAATGACTGATTAACTATACAAAGATATACTATCTAAGGTTGACAATAATAAAGATTTCTTAAGGATTTATAGAGTACCATGAATGATGAGAAGTTTGTGGCAACTATGAAGATCAGACAACTGGATTTCAAGGAAGAAGCATTTCCTTGAGGGAGGAATTGTTATGGCCCTCTAGCTAGTGTAAGGGACTGCTTTTATAGAGGAAGAATAATTCAACCTAGAATTGGGCACACATGAGCAATGAGAACTGGTATACATAGGAGATTATTATAGTCATTAACAAACACACTTGTATATGATCATTTGATCTTGTTACCTTTTGGGTTACTGGTTGTTGTATACCTAATAAATATATTATTATTAATTAAGCCTTGAGGCTACGACCGTTTGTCTTGACCCATCTATTCATCACTACATAGATAGATCACATTGTTCAATTATATCATCACATCCAAATCAAAATTGTATCATCACGACCATCTCAAACATTTTCTATTATTTTTTGTCTTTGACATAATATGTACAAGTATTTATGCTCTTTTTCAATGCATACTCAGTTTATAAACTGAGTTTATGAACCATTCGGTTCATAAAAATTCCCCCTTTTTCTTGACTACTTCATTGCACAGTAATTGTTTTTTCCCTTCCCTACAGTGGTTCACTTGAAATGCATGGCTCACATACAAACCCGACAATGCTTATAATAAAAATCAATTGTTGTAAATTTTTGTAGATGTTCTATGCTTGATGCAACTTTACTTTTATAACAACAATCACATAAACAGTTAAGTAAAAATGCTGATAGAACATACCAGTGGATCTATAGAAGACAAATCAGAAACAGGAGAATGTGTTGGCGTGTTACGGCGGTCAGCAGGATGCTTCAACCAGCAAAGTCTTCTTGGTCGGCCAACCCAAAATGTGTCACAACAGTCCTCAAATCAATTATCCAGTCAACTCAAAGTCAACGTAGTCCAGAAAAAGTCAACGCAGGGCAGCAACAATAAAGTCAATGCAGCTCCAACTTCGGTCAACCTTTTGACCTCGATTTTGGTGCCAATGAGTACGGCCTTCAAAAATCGAACTCCACAAAATTTCAGCTCAAACGGACCATGTGTTGACCAAAGTCAATGCTGGTCAAACTTGCCCAAAAACCCTAACTGCAGAAAATTTCGTCCAGAAACCCTAACTGCAAAAATTTCGTCCTTTTTCCAGCTGTAGCTGCTTCGTCCTTTTCCCACGTGAGAACTACTTCTTAGATGCTCGTATCCAATGAGAAGTGTGTGGATGAGATAAGTGAAAAGCTCTCCAACGTTGACTGTATTTATATCCATCATTGAAGTGTGTGACACATCTGTTGGGGGTGTAAAACCTTAAGGCCGACTTGCACTTAAATTTATTATAAATAATAAATTCAAAATAAATGTTCTGCTCATCGGATTAAAATCAATTTTATATCGATTTTACACCTCTCCGAAAAAGGAATCCAATACAAATATTGGAATCTTCATCTAAGCATCACAAGATGGAGTTTGGACCTAGTTGTCCAAATTTAACACTCCCTCTCAACTAGGGAGAACTCCATCCTCCAGTGCAATCAAACATCGTGCGTCATCCCGCCGTAACTTGCTTTGCTGGCCTCTTTATTTCAGAACAGAAGTGGGTCAGTCACAAAGACATCATTCCCCGGCTGACAAATTCAGCCCAGAGGTCCGAAACCTCTATCGGACTCACAAAGAGTCTCCAACCAACCCGAAGTTGGTTCATCTGACCCGAAGTCAGGCGGAGGTCCGAGACCTCACTAGACTTGATCCCAGATCAAGTGGTTGGACCGTGCCATCCTAGATAGAGAGTACAGCAATCTCTGATGCGTCCATCAGTCTTTGCTACTGGTCTCTAGCTTTTCCCATCTCATTGGCCAAATGAGAGGTACTTCCCATGAGCCCTGAACTCAATGGGTAGGATGCATACGGGGCACTGATAATGAGAGGTGAACCAACTTAATAATCACAACGGTGGGGTCCAAGCATACCAACAAGGTTTGGCAAGCCTAGCCTTGTGGTTGCTCATAGCTCCGAGAAGCTGTCCCCAAAGCCCCCCAGAGCTCCTCGAGCTCATCGTCCAACAGGACCCACATCATAGGGTCGTTCCACGATACCAAGTCTCTCACGGAAGGTTAGGAACTTGACTTTCCCCAGGGGCTTAGTGAGAATATCCGCGACCTGCTCATCAGTTCCTATATGATTGAGCCTTACGACGCCTCGCTGTACCATATCTCGGATGAAATGGTACCTGATATCAATATGCTTGGATCGGTCGTGGAACACAGGATTCTCGGTCAAGCGAATCCCACTCTGGTTATCACAAAGTATCATGGTGGTATCTAGCACATGTCCAAACAACTCACTAAAGAGCTTTCGCAACCAAACTGCTTCACAACAGGCCATACTTGCTGCAATGTATTCGTCCTCTGCGGTGCTCAAAGCCACCGACTTCTGCTTCCTGCTCATCCATGAAATCGAAGCAGAAACAAGATTGAAGCAGCATCCCGATGTGCTCTTACGATCCACCACACTGCCAGCCCAATCGACATCAGTATATCCACGGAGTGTCACGCTCTCGGCAGTGTATCTCAGCGCATGGTTTATCGTGCCCCGAAGGTATCTCAGAAGATTCTTGGCACCAACCCAGTGAAAGTGATGAGGCTCAACCATCTGTTGACTCAAAGTGTTCACTGCAAAACATATATTTGGACGGGTGTTCACTAAGAACATCAGAGCCCCTACGAGTTGACGATACTCAGTAGGATTTTCCAATACAGGCCCAGCAGCGCTGCCACTCAACTTCTTGAAGTTGAGTTCCATTGGTGTTGACACGGACTTGCAATCCACCATACCAAATCTTTCCAGAAGTTTCACAATATATTTTCATTGAGAAAGGAAAATCTCTCCAGGTCTTTGCCAGACCTCCAAGCCTAGGAAGTAGTGCATCAGTCCTAGGTCCTTCATCTCAAACTCAGCAGCGAGCTCCCTCTTGCATTGATGAATGAGAGGGTCAACACCTGTCGGGAAGAGGTCGTCCACATACAGCACCAGAATGAGAGGTTTCCCCTGGACAACCTTGAAGTGAAGTTTCGAATCAACATTACTTCGAGTGAAGCCCAGCTTAATCAAGTAGCTATCTATCCTCTCGTACCAAGCTCTGGGTGCTTGCTTCAACCCATAGAGGGCTTTCTTCAACCAGCAGACATGAGTGTCCCGATCCTGGACTTCAAACCCTAGAGGTTGTTCTACATACACCTCTTCTTTTATTGCACCATGCAGAAAAGCGGTCTTGACATCCATTTGATGAAGACTCCATCCTTGTGTAGCAGCAAGGGCTATGATTGATCGAATGGTGGTATATCGTGCCACAGGTGCAAATATGTCATCATAATCTATTCCTTCCTTTTGAGAGAAGCCACAGGCAACAAATCTTGCCTTGAACTTTTCAGCACTTCCATTAGATCCATGCTTGATCTTGTAGAGCCATTTCGCGGTGACAACTGATTTGTCCTTCGGTCTTGGAACCACATCCCAGACATAATTCTTCATTATGGACTCATATTCTTTGTGCATAGCATCCTTCCAAACTTGATGCTTTACGGCTTCCTCAAAAGATCCAGGTTCAGATTGTACAATAGTACTCATGGCAGCCAGATACCCTTGGTATCTACATGGCTTCTTGCTTTCTCAGAATGTACCCCTCGGGGCAACATGTCCCTCGGCATCTTCGAGAATGTCCCTGAGCCATGATGGTCTCTTTCTCAGTGAAGGAGATGGATCTATTGGGTCCATTGGTCCTTCAACATCAGGCATTGTCTCATCCTGCGGTTCTTCTTGATTTCCAGGCCTTGCTTCATGATTTTCCTCAGATCTCGGAAGATCTACTACTTTCTTCAGGGAAGCATCTTCGTAAAAAGTGACATCATGGCATATCTCTACTTCCCTTTGACCAGGTACATAGACTCTATAGGCCTTAGAGGTTTCGCTGTAGCCCACAAACATTCCTTTCTTCCCAGAAGCATCCAGCTTACTTCTCTTTTCTTTTGGCACATGAAAATAAACATGACATCCAAAAATTCTAAAATGTGAGACGTCAGGTTTCTTACCAGTGAAAACCTCTTCGGGAGTTTTGGAGTCCAGGGCGGAATGAGGGCATCGGTTTTGAATGTATACAACAATATTCGCAGCTTCTCCCCACAGAAACTTCGGTAGACCTTGGTCACATAGCATGGCACGGACAGCTTCCACAATGGTCCTGTTCTTTCGTTCAGCAACGCCATTCTGCTCAGGAGTATAGGCAGTAGTAGTCTCCCTCTTAATGCCAACTTCCCTGCAAAAGTCCTTGAACTCATTTGACTCATATTCAATGCCATTGTCGGTCCTCAAAATCTTGATCTTCTTCCCTGTCATATTTTCCACCAAGGCTTTGAAGGTACGGAACCACATGAAAGCCTCATCCTTCTTCTTCAAGAAGTATATCCAGGTTTTGCGGGAGAAGTCATCGGTGAATGTCATATAGTAAGAACATCCTCCCAGGGATGTCACGAGTAGCATACCAGATAGATCAGAATGGACCAGTTGCAAAATATCAGATGTCTTTGTGACACTTGAGGGGAAAGGTCCCCTTGTATGCTTTCCTTCGGCACAACCCTTACATACACCTTCATGATTATTTCCAAAATCGGGCATCCCTGTCACCACCTTCCTTGCTTCGGGAAGGGCCTTGTAATGAAGGTGTCCAAACCTTCGGTGCCATAGTTTAGTTTGTCGGATAGTATCACATGTCATAGCTCCTAGTGGACTTCCTTCAACCTGGTAGAGTGTTCCAACTCTAAAACCAATCACGATAGCTTCCTTGAGATTCTTCTTCCACATGTGCACCTTTCCATTAGTGAATGCCACATTGAAGCCTTTGTCTTCGATGGCTGATATAGATACAAGGTTCTTCTTCAATTTTGGTACATAGAGTACATCCTGCAAATGTAGGACTTGTCCTTGAGACAAGTGGAGGGTCACAGTCCCTGTCCCTTTCACGGGATATGTGGCATTATCTCCAAGGATAATTTCCAGATTAGTATCCTTCTCAACCATGTCAGAGAGTGCTTCCTTGAACCCAATGATGTGTCTTGAGGCACCACTATCTATCAGCCAGACATCCATAGTGTCGGGCGGGGATGCAGCAGAGAGGGCAGATACAAGAATGTATTCATTTATTTTATCAACAACATTTGACTCCTCATACTTGGAGTTTCTAGACCTTTTGAAAGGTTGATTGTTTCCGCTAGAGGGAGCCTTCCTCTTTCCTTTGGACCTGTCGTTTCTTTGATTTCCATTCCTCCGATTGTTGTTGTTTTCATCACTATCGGGAGAATCCTTCTTGAAAGGACATTCTTTAGCATAGTGACCAGGCCTATGACAAGTGAAACACTTGCCCTTCTTTCCTTGGGCCCTTGCTCTTCCTTTGTTCTTAGGACCACCAGTTCTTCTTTCTAGAATGAGCAGCGTAGGCAACATTTCTGTCATTTTCGTATTCCTTCATTCTTGTCTCTTCTTGTATGCATCTTGACAGTAGCTCGTCAAAGTTAGGAATTGTATTATTATTGAGAATGGTAGTGTTGAATACTTGCCATTCATATGGGAGCCCTCCAAGTGCGGTGAGTACCATCTCACGTCGTATTGTCTCCCCGATAGCCAACGGTGTTTACGATCTCGATCAATTTCGGAAAGTATGTTTGGACGGAGACTCATCCACCCTTTCCAGGATTCTTCAATTGATTCTTGAAGAATAGCACTTGGTTGCATTGTTTTACTTTGAACATTTGTATCAGCTTATCATACATCTCCTTGGATGTGCCTAGCTCGGATATGTAGGCAACCAGACTTTTATGTATGGATTCCCTGATCATTAGCTTTGCTTTGATCTCCCCCTTCTTATACTTGGTTTTAGCAACAGCAGTAGCAGTGGATGGAGGTTCTTGTATCTTACCCAGTACATAGTCCATGAGATCATGGTCTTCCAATTTGAGATCTAATATCATCTTCCAAGCATGGAAGTCATCCCTTCCAGTCAGCGTGTCATCCTCTTTGAAGCAATAACTTGTGGAACTCATTTTTCTCAGTTGGTGATTGCTATAAGTTAGGGCTTGTCTTCACATCAGCTCTGATACCATGTAAATTTTTGTAGATGTTCTATGCTTGATGCAGCTTTACTTTTATAACAACAATCACATAAACAGTTAAGTAAAAATGCTGATAGAACATACCAGTGGATCTATAAAAGAGAAACTAGAAACAGGGGAATGTGTTGGTGTGTTACGGCGGTCAGCAGGATGCTTCATCCAGCAAAGTCTTCTTGGTCGGCCAACCCAAAATGTGTCACAACAGTCCTCAAATCAATTATCCAGTCAACTCAAAGTCAACTCCAGAAAAGTCAACGCAGTCCAGAAAAAGTCAACGCAGGGCAGCAACAATAAAGTAAACGCAGCTCCAACTTCGCTCAACCTTTTGACCTTGATTTTGGTGCCAATGAGTACGGCCTTCAAAAATCGAACTCTCCACAAAATTTCAGCTCAAATAGACTATGCGTTGACCAAAGTCAACGCTGGTCAAACTTGCCCAGAAACCCTAACTGCAGAAAATTTTGTCCAGAAACCCTAACTGTAGAAATTTCATTCTTTTTCCAGCTGCAGCTGCTTCGTCCTTTTCCCACGTGAGAACTGCTTCTTAGATGCTCGTATCCAATGAGAAGTGTGTGGATGAGATGAGTGAAAAGCTCTCCAACGTTGACTGTATTTATATCCATCATTGAAGTGTGTGACACATCTGTTGGGGGTGTAAAACCTTAAGGCCGACCTGCTCTTAAATTTATTATAAATAATAAATTCAAAATAAATGTTCTGCTCATCAGATTAAAATCAATTTTATATCGATTTTACACCTCTCCGAAAGAGGAATCCAATACAAATATTGGAATCTTCATCTGAGCATCACAAGATGGAGTTTGGACCTAGTTGTCCAAATTTAACAATTGTTTTTCTTTCCTAGTCAATAGTCAATACATCGATATATATCCCCTTGGGTTGGTTAAGGTGGTTGAGTCTCGTAGCCCTTAGCCTACGTTTATAATATAACGTTAACATTTATCACATTAGTCACATATCACTAAATAAAGTGACTTACATACACTCATATATTTGTGTTATATTCTAACAGCACATTGATATCCATCACCCCTATATTAATATAGGAGAGTAGGCAAAAAACAAAATAATTGAAGTTCTATATTGCAGAGTTGAAGATGAACTAGTGGATGTCTTCATGAAGGCATTCAGCGAGGAAAATTTGATTTGTCCTTATGTTTAGCAACCAAATTTAGAAAAAAAATTTGTATCGAAGGATAAAGTATCCCAATAACATCCACTTAGACCAATTTGCCCTGTTGGACATATGTTAATTCCCTTTGATAATTGAGGGAAACCAACTATAGGAGGTGGAACACCTTGCCTCACACACACACACACACACACACACAAAGACTCTACAATTGCTGGGGTTTGAACCTCGGCTGTATGTGTGGCAGCTCCTTATGGTACATATCAACTGCTAAGCCACAGCCCAATGGATATATGCTGTCAATCACTGTGAATTCATCAATTTTAGTGCTACTTTCTTCCCTCTCTTTTAGTCCGTTTTGGATATATGTGACTTGATATTAAACATCTTTGCTTTAATGCATATTCCATCTTGATTGCTTTGAATCCCATTTCGTACTTTCTGAAGGTTTGAAACACAGTCCATTTGTGGAAGCTTAATTTAAGGATGCCTTTAGTTTTGACATTTTCCTGTTTCGTAAATTTTTGAGTAGCCACTTAGGTATCATTTAAGTTGCATTGAACTTTACTGAAAACTGTTTTTATTCTGTATTTATCCCATAGTTTTGAGATTTTCCATTTCGTAATTTTTGATTAGCCACTTGGATGTTATTTAAGTTGCATTGAGCATTTGTTAAACTGTTTTTATTCAAAATTTAGCCGTTGTAGGTAAATTAGTAATTCAATTGGTGATTTCTGTGCTCTACAATCAGATTTGGAATGCCATGGATTTGGCGACCTACTTGATTGCATAAGGAATACAAATATTCCACTTGGGAATATTCATTTTGTGGTGAGTGTGCTTAATTTTCTTACATGTCATGAATGATTCTGTTATTACATTTTCTGATAACAAAACGTTATTTGACGCTGATCCCAGTTACGAATCTTGAATGGGTCAAGCAGATATTTAAATGAACGAAAATGCCCCATGCCTATTATTGCATGCTAAAGTAATTTATTGGCTTCTCTAAGGAAAACATGCCTCATCAACTTCCTTTAGCTTAATTGCTAGGTCTGAGGGGTATCCATTCTGCCAAAATTTGCTGTCGATTTCTGCCTGGCCTCACCCCCTTTTAACGGTTAACCTGTGGAAGGCTTAATGCTTTGTCAGCCTCACCACCAGTCACAACTAAGGCCCCATTGGCACTTGCTTTGTTTTGATCTTTTATAGTTTTAGATTTATAAGCAGTTGCAATTATTGTTTGTAATTATTCATGACTTGTAATTTGTGTCTGATGGATTATTCTTGTCATTGTAACAGACTTTTCGTAACAACCTTAATAAGGTAAGTCTTCTTTTATAATGATGCTATATGAAAAAGCTTTTTATAGGAATATTTTGTGTCATGGTTTAATAAGATTGATGATATTAGATTTTAATACTGAGTTCAGTAATTGCTTGCTGTGCAGATCTTAGAGATCTCATAAATAATTTTTTTAAGTCTCTTACAACAGGATTAATAATTTTACATTTCTCTCATTCCATGTTTCCATAAGAGCTGATAATTCGGGATATTCTGTTGCAAGCTTATGAGTTAAACTGATGATCATGCAGATCTTGGGAACTGCGTATAACCGAACTGACCCATGGGAGATGGGTGTGCACAGGAGAAAAAACACTGTTTATCTTGATGTGCACAAGCTCCCTGAAAGGCCACAAACTAAAATGGATCGCCAAAGGTTTAGTTATTTTCAAAAGTTTTATAACATTATTCTTATTGTTAAACAAGGTTGGTCGTTTTTAACAAGAGCATTTTAATACTGCATAGGTAAAAGGCTATAAAGAAGTGTGCATTTGAAATCATCCCAGATTTGATAAGATTGGCAGTTTTTCAAAGTGATGACCCCTTGGGTTCCTTTATTAAGTTATTTTAGTTACAGTTGATTTTATAATTTAGAATAGAATATTGAACCTTGCACTTGTGGATATGGATACTTAATCAACAGCTCAAACTGGGCTCTTTGGCAAGTTATCCATTTTTTATTGGTTTTACTAAGTGTGTGAGTAAGAATGTTTATAAGTGAGCATGTATGTGATAAGAATAGAATATATGGCTGAGCAGGATATGAACTTAGCATCCACTAACTTTCATCTTTCTGTATTATATTTTACTGATTGTGTAATACCTACTCGTGGCTGCTTAAAACAGTAGTTATAAATACCATATTGACACGCACAACCTATGCTTGCTATTCTTTGATGGTCTTCTGCTCACATCTTGCCATGTGGGATAGTTGCTAGTTTTGGAAATTTAATATTATGTTTCAAGTCAAAATGTGGAAAAGCATTCCTAAATGGTGCTTTTTTTATTTTAATAATGGTTAAAATCTGCATTAAAATAAGTCTGTGGTCATGCGAGTCAGCTTAATAATACAAAAATTATAGGGTCTGCCTGCAGATTGCAGGTCTAAATATCCTAAAACACAAAAATTCTCTCTGATAAAATGTTTTAGCCATCCTTCCCAAACCCTATGCCTATGGTTCTTGAAAGTACATTGCCGTACATACTGTTTTAACAAAAGAAACCGCCTGATAAAACTTAGGAATTTTTAAAAATGACATCTAGTCTGGGCGTCTAGGGGCTATTATTCTAATTCCTACCTGTTTCCCCATGGTGTGCTCAACTGGGTGCATGTTAGCATCTGCCAAAGATCCTGCCATATCCTCTCCTGCCACATAGGAATTTTGTATGGATAGTGATGAGAAGATACTTCATCCTTTACCTGTAATGAACATGACTGCGTGGACAACCCCATGCCATCTCTGCGTCACCCTGGCTAGGGACTGCGTCAACTCCTTTTGGCGGATCTTCTGCTGGCTGAATCTGATCTTCTGGCCCTTCCGATCTCACACCCCGACACTCCGACACTAGATCTGACTGATCCTCAGCAAAATAGCGGATCTCCTCATGGCTGCAGCACTGCCTCTGCGTGGCACTGCGCTGCCCAGCGTACCTGCAATTGAATCAACTTGATGATCTTCTCTTGAGCACTGCTCACTTGAGAAAATCGATCTCTGGACTCTCTTGGTGTATTTTCCAAATGCCCATCAAGTCCTTCTTATAACTTCTCGCTGAGACTTCAACGACTGAGATTAAATCACTAATCAACAACTAAGATTAACTTGACTTGATCTCCGTCTTTTTTCTAGAATTCCCCATGTTTAAACTTAGGCTTCCATTAAAAATAGTTAATTATTTTAATAAAACCCCATTCGTGTGGAATTTTCCAAAACGCTTTCTGGGGTCTTTGGAATACATGTGTCTAAGCCTCCCTGCAAAATTGGAAACTTAGCACATCCAATGCTACCAGAAATCAACATTCCACAGCCTTCAACCTGTTTTCCATGACACTCATTTTGTGAGCGTGATTCACCTCATTGAGTTCCATGGTTGCTATCAAATGTTCTTGATTGAACTGCATATCCTTAATCATTTGAGTTAATTCCTTGATAAGGCATTTATCATTTTCGTTTTCAATAACCAAATGATCCTCTGTAGACAAGTGATGTGATTCAACAACATTAATTCGATCACTTGTCCTCGCTATTCCACTATTGAGGATTCTTCTTGCAACAACACAAGTGGATTCATCATGAAAACCTTCACAAGGATTGCAGTATGACAATGATTGATGCAACTCATTGTCTTGAAACCTTTCCATATTAATTGGACGATTTTGAAGAGCGGTAACTTGATTTGCATGATCAACTTGCATATTCTTAACGAGTTGTGTTAATTCTTTAACATGATCACTTTCAGTTTCTTTAATATTTTTTCTCTTTAAATTCAATAATTTCAAACTTCCCATATGCTTTCCTACACTCTTCTAATTCCTCAACTAAGGTTTGAGCAACCCTTACATTAGCAGGTTTCCCACGCATTAGATCATAAGAAGTGTCAGTGTCAAATGCATCAATGTAATGGAGTAACAAAGGTTTGTCTGGAGGTCTATAGTCTTGAGATAAATCTCTTTTAATACCAGTAAACCTCTTATTAAATTCTTTAACGGTTTCACTTTCATTCCTCTTCATATTGTTGATAGCGTAAAGCAAATCCCTTTTGTTCTTTTTATCTCCATATTGATTATTGAAGGCATTGATGATAGCTTGCAGAGAATCAAAAGAGTTATCTAGAAAGTCAATAAACCAGTCCATAACATCTTCTTCCAGAGAAAGGACAAAAAGCCTCATCTTCACATTTTCATGATTATAATTAGCATGGATTCAACATTAATTGCATTATTGCCTTGGAAAGAAGGCAACAACTCAACCCTTTTCTGGAAAATCATGCGGATAACCCTGAATGTTTGTAAAATTACAAGGAGCGAACAAATCAATCATGATGACTTGCTCACTTGACCTCAAAAAAGCAAATGGATGTCAGAGAGAGGTCTGTGTTCAAGATAAGTGAGAAGTTTACTAGATGAATGCTTCTAGCAAAAATTCTTGCAGAAAATGAAAGAAGTGGAGTCACCACTTAAACATGAATCTAACTCAAAAATCGAAAATGAAAGAAAGAAGAGAGATATTAGTCAAAGGAAAACACAAAACTAAAGATAGTTTTGGATGAAATGTCGAAACATTGAGAACAACAAATTATCTCCGACAACGACGCTAGAAAAAAGTTGTTGCTTGAAGTGTACAAGCAAGGCGCAACGCTCAGAGTGTTTATTTTTGTAGCACTGAAAAGTGTTCTAGGTCTCATACTTTGTGAGGAGGCTTGGACATCAGTATTCCAAAGAACCCAGAAACCGTTTGTGGAAATTCCACTCGGTTCATGTTTTATTAAAATAATTAATTATTTTAATGTGGTCCCTAAGTCTAAACTTAGGGAAATTAAATAATTAAATGGTAATAATAAATTAGAGTGAGAATCTTCTAGAGAACGAATATGAAGTCATGTTTTAATCTTAGCCATTGATTAGAGATCTAATCTGGGCTGTTGGTTCATCGACGAGAAGATTATAAGAGAAGTCTTGAGGGTCATTTGGAAAGTAAGACGGGCACACACTCAGTACTCGAAGGAAATCGATTATGAAGGAATAGAATTTGATTTTAGAGGAAGAGTTGCAGAGGCAGAAGAAGGAAGGGGAAGTCAGCAGAGAAAGAGAAAGGCAAGAGGAGGACACAGAGGGCCACCCAGACATTTGCAGACCAATGTCCACAAATGCTCTCAGTGGTGCAAAGTATTTTGTCACCTTTATCGATGACCATTCCAGAAAGACATGGATCTACTTTCTGAAGACCAAAGATGAGGTGTTTGAGCTATTCAAAGAGTTTAAGGCTCTGGTGGAGAATCTAACAGGAAAGCGGACCAAGACATTGCGATCAGATAATGGTGGAGAGTACATTGACAAGGACTTCACAAGGTTCTGCGCAAAGGAAGGCATCAAGAGAGAATGGACTGCTCCATATAACCCAGAGCAAAATGGGGTCTCAGAGAGGAAGAACAGGACTATTGTGGAAGCTGTGAGGGCAATGTTGTATGATCAAGGCATGCCCAAATTTCTGTGGGTTGAAGCTTGTAATACAACCGTGTATGTGCAAAACAGGGTTCTTCATAACACATTGGGTAAGGTTACTCCTGAGAGTGTGTTCGCTGGTAGCAAGTTTGAAGTGAGCCACTTTAGGATATTTGGCAGTATAGCTTACTGCCATGTACCCGATGAGAAGAGGAAGAAGTTGGATCAGACTGCTGAAAAAGGGTACCTTGTGGGATATAGCGAGAATGCGAAGGCTTACCACATCTATACTCCTGAGAGTGGGAAGATAGTAGTAAGATGGGATGTGAAGTTCCTGGAGGAGAGAGCCTTCAAGAAGTCCTGAGAAATGTCTTCAGCTACGCAGTCTGAGGAGGATCCGTTGGTCCAGCCACAACGACATACAGATGATGGCTATAGTGCCTCTCCAAGGCACAAGGATCCTAAGGAAAGCTTTTATGAGGAAATGCAAGTAGGAGAGCAGGTGAATCCACCGACCACCAGTGGAAGGACGAGCAGAGAACTACAACGGGCTCTGAGGGATGCAGAGGAGTTTGTTGGAGCTCCTAGAAATGAGAAGAGGGAACGCAGGCAGCCAGACAGGGACCAAGCATTGGTAGCACAGGTTGGAGAATACTCTAGTTTTCAGGAGGTAGCTTAGCATCAGGTGTGGGTAGATGCTATGGTGGAGGAGTACAACTCCATCATGACAAATGATGTCTTGGAAGTAGTTCCTAGACCTCCGAATAGGTCGATTGTAGGTTCGAGATGGATCTACAAGATTAAATATGCTGCAAATGGCAGCATAGAGAAATTCAAAAGCCAGGTTTGTGGCTAAGGGGTACGCATAGAAGTAAGGGATCGACTATGAAGAAACCTTCGCCCTTGTAGCCCGGTATTCTTCAATTAGATCTGTCATCTCCCTTGCAACGCAGATGGGATGGGAAATTCACCAGATGGATGTCAAGACTGTGTTCTTGAATGGGGTGATAGAAGAGGAAGTATACGTAGAACAACCAGAGGGCTTTGAGACGCATGAGCAGAAAACTCATGTGTGCAGGCTTAAGAAAGCCTTGTACGGACTGAAGCAAGCCCCTAGAGCTTGGTATGGGCGAATTGACAACTACCTGCCGGAGATGGGATTTGTCAAGAGTGACGTAGATCCTAACCTCTACTATCTTGAGAGTAGGGGATGAGCCTCTAATATGGGTGTTATTGTAGATGATATGTTTATGACTGGATCATCTAGGCTCATCAGAGACTGCAAGGAAAATTTGGCTACAAAATTTGACATGAAGGATCTAGGGCGGATGCACTATTTTTTGGGTTTGGAAGTTTGGCAGTAGAAGGGAGAAATCTTCCTTGGGCAAGGAAGATATACTACAGAGATTTTGAAGAGATTTCAGATGGAGGACTGTAGACCCATGGCTACACCAATGATCACAAACAGGAAAAAAATCGACACGTTCGAGGATGATGAGGCTGTTCCTACCTTGTATAGGAACTCATAGGATCATTGATGTACCCGGTCAACACTAGACCAGACATCTGTTATGCCGTGAATACCCTCAATCAATTCATGGTAGAACCAAGGAGGGCTCACTAGGCATAACCAAGGAGGGCTCATTAGGCATCAACCAAACATGTTCCTAGATACTTGAAGGGGACAGTTGAGTTTGGATTGTGGTACACCAAGGGAAATGAAATCCAGTTGAGTGGGTTCACTGACGCAGATTGGGCTGGAAGTCTAGTAGATCGGAAAAGTACCAGTGGGCACTGTTTCAGTGTCGGATCATGAATGACTTCTTGGTGTAGTAGGAAACAAAAATCTGTGGTGTTGAGCTCAACTGAGACTGAATGTATCGCAGCTAGCAGAACTTCGTGTGAGGCCATATGGCTTTGTAAGTTGCTTATAAACTTACTCAAGAAGAGGATCGAACTGACCAGAATTTTGTGTGATAATCAAAGTTGCATCAAACTCTCTGAAAATCCTGTGTTTCATGATCGGTCGAAGCACATTGACATCAGGTGCCACTTCATCAAAGATTATGTCCAATGGGGAGCTGTACAGTTGAAGTACATTCCTACAGGGGAACAGGTGGCAGATATCCTCACGAAAGCTCTGGGTAAGATTAAGTTTGCTTACTTCAGAGAAAAGATAGTGATGGTCAAGAATCCATTCCAGTAGAGGAATTGATAGGCTCGAAATTCAGGGGAAGCTGCGGTATGGATGAGGCAGTGACAGAGATGGTGTCATGGGCAACAATGCAGAAGATGAGGGACAACAACCAAGACATCAACAACGCAGTAGATGCTGCAGGTCAGAGCAGATGCAGTGGGTATTTTGCTTGAACACTTTCCTCGCTAAGAGGGAGTGTTGATTTTTGTAGCATGGAAAAGTGTTCCAAGTCTCATATTTTGTGCGGCTTGGACATCAGTATTCCAAAGAAACCAGAAACTGTTTGTGGAAATTCCACTCGGTTCATGTTTTATTAAAATAATTAATTATTTTAATGTGGTCCCTAAGTCTAAACTTAGGGAAATTAAATAATTAAAGGGTATTAATAAAACAGAGTGAGAATCTTCTAAATAACGAGGATCAAGTCATGTTTTAATCTTAGCCATTGATTAGAGATCTAATCTGGGCCGTTGATTCATCTACAAGAAGATTATAAGAGAAGGCTTGAGGGTCATTTGGAAAGTAAGCTGGGCACACACTCAGTACCTGAAGGAAATCGATTATGAAGGAATAGAATTTGATTTCAAAGGGAGAGTTGCAGAGGCAAAAGAAGGAAGGGGAAGTCAGCGGAGGAGGAGAAAGGCAAGAGGAGGACATAGAAGGCCACAAAGGACTGCGCTGAGCAACAACACTGAGTCCCCACATAGAGTGACGCAGTCTAGTGCAGAAGATCACGCAGAGTAATGCAGAGGGAGCTAGGGTGTCTTCTGGGTGTTAGATATTCTCCCAGAGGATTCAGGGAATTTATCTCAGGTGTATTCTATAAGTCTACTCGTCAAATTCTTGTAAAAGATTTTCCTTGCTGAAGAATAATAAAAACCCTTATCTGCTGCATCGGTTTTCCCGCATTGGGTTTTTCCAGGGACAATTGTCCAAAATAACTGTGTTCATGTGATTGTTTCTATTGCGTTATACGTGTTGTGTTCTATTTTCTGCTTATGGTTAAGTGAATGAATTTACTGGAAGAAAATTTGTAAATAACTTATCACAAATAAGTAGGTAAAATAAATCTATCACTGCAGTAGTGTTTCAGTTTGAAAATTTCACACATAGTAAGGTCTGTCACTCTGATCCCTACTGACTCTGTTTAAGCTATCTCCAAAGGTAGGCTAAGAGGGGTAGTCCCTGAAGGCAAAATGGATAAAGAACTTGTTGAGAATCAACAAGTTTAGGAGATGCAAATGAATATCCTGGCAACTTGAGTTAACATTATGTGGCAAGTAAGATTAATAAGCACAAACAATTAGTTTATTTGAGATATATCAGTGATAGAACAGTGCCTTAGAATTGAGAAATACTTGGACAACAAAGACCAATATATCAAGTTACCAAATAGACAAATCTGCAGAAATGATATGCAAAATCTATCCTACATGAAATGCAAGATCTAGTCAAATGTGAAATGCAAGATCTTGGTTACTTTTAGTTATATGCCTAATCTAGGTGGGAGCCTTCTCTTCAATTTTTTTAAAGCACGTCTTGCATAAGGTTGTAGAAAGAAGTCCAGGGGAAGGAGGCTAAAGTCTCATTAACAATACCTATCCTGGAGTTCTAACAACCTAGATGCCTTCGTTTCTACAAGGGATTGCTTGCAAGAGAACTGCAAGGTCACCAGTTTTAACCTTAGTGCAAGGGTCAAGCGTCACAAATTGGGGGCGAAGGTGGCGCTAAGTTTCTATCAACCAAGATTATGCTTGGAGGTAAATTTTAATTATGCAATTCTAATCTAGGATGAGAATGCAAGAGATGAGAAAAAATGCTCCAATGGCAACAAGATAAGATCACATATAACCAACATGTCAAATATCAGTTGTTAAAAAAGATTACAAGATCCAATTGGAGAAGCACAATTACGGAAATGATAGCAATATCTCTTTATCACTTGTGTATGCTTATTAGGTATCCTCTTTCAGTTATTAGATTATTAATTTAGAACAAGAGAAAACCACAAGATTTCAATAGCATAGCTACAAGCAATTAGATGAGATTGCTAACAGTGAGATTAGTTAACTAAGTGCAACAAAAATCAAACTATGCAATGCAACATGCAAAAGAGAAATTAATTTGAGATGCAATGCAACTAGAGGCTATTAATGCAAATGAAATGCAAAGAGATGCAATGATTATAAATGCAATTAAATGATAAGGAAAGTTAGTAACCGAAACAAAGTTATCCTTGACTAGATAAGAGATATAGGAGCCAATGACAATGCCAATATCTTTAATACCGATCACTCATGAATCTTCTCTTTTGAATGCCAATAAATGCATCACTTTAAAAGGTCAATCACTGTAGCTTATGTGTTAGTATATATAAGTTCTTAATGTGATGAGATCAATCCTTTAATCTTCCACAATATTCAAACAACCATACCAAAGTTCAATAACAAAGTCAAGTGCTAGATGCCAGGCAAAGAAGCAATGTAATGTCACTGCTATAAGCAGATCAATGACTGTAGATTCAAATCAGGTTTCTGAAAATTATATCAGACCTTTGCAATGACAATGTCATTCCTCTAACAGTGAAATCAGTCACCCAAATAAGTCCCAATTTACGTAAGTTAATAGCCAAAACATTTATGATTAATGTATGATTGCTATGGGTTGAATTACAGCGTTTTTAGGACTTATATTAGGTGTTTCCTTAGTGATTAAGGTCTACAATTGTTTACTTCAGATCTGATATGAAGCAGTCAATAGATGAGCCAAGGATGAGAGCAACAAAGTCCTCAAGGGCTGCCACCTACTCTCAAGAGATGATGTGCTAGGAATGGTACACAAAATGCAAAGTTTGAGCCTCAAACAAGGTGCCTAAACCTCCATGTCCCACCTGCAACCAAAAGTATGTCAACCCTAGGCTACAAACACAGTAACCTGTCTTTTAATTTGGCAGCAGCCAAGGGAAAAAGGATTATAGCCTTGTGTTTGGGCTTAAATGGCTAATATTGATGGAGAACGATATCACCAAGCCCCCAAACAAAACTTCAAACCCTTCCCAAGTGATACATCCGCCTGCAACAAAGGGTTAGTGCCAAAATTATAATGAATCAGACCTTAAACTTACCAACTTCTCAATGGAAAACAATGCCAAACCTTGACAAGAGCAACAATTAGGCCTGCAAACAAAGTATTACTGCCAAAATCCAATTGCAAATGAATTGTCTAGGCCTCCAATGCCTCGCGTTAGGGCTATGAGCCTCCTTCAAGTCTGTGTTAGGTTTCCTAGAGCCTCAGACGGCTAACAGCTAGGGTTTTAAGATCCTTTTGGCCTGCGACCTTGGCTCTAAGGGGTGCTTGGGCTTGTGGCTAGGGCTACAAGCCCTCCTTTTCCTTGCGGCAAGCTAAAATGGGCCTCCAATCAGACTTTTCGACCCTCCAACAAACTTACAATGATCCTGCAATGAGAGCAAGCAAATTTATGCCAAGAATATCCAACTCATAGCCACAAAAATTTGCAAATAAAATTAAATGTGAAACCCTTGAATTGCAAGAGAAAAAGCCCTAAAAGGGCTAGTGGTTGCCAAATATGCTTCAACGTTGATGGATTAGGGCTTCAAATTTATGGATCTAGCCCTTGTAGGGCTAGATCATGCCTTTAAATGCACTGGGTCTCCTTCCCTTGACTGTATGGCTTTCTTGAATGGTGACTCAGTGGCCAAATCCTAGCCGTAGGGCTAGGTGAGGGCTTACTTCCTCAACGAAAATCAGATCAGCCTTTGATCTTGTGATTGAATACCTGCAAAATGACAAAAGGCTAACCTTCTTCCAAAACTTTATAGAAAAATTCAAATCAAAGATTAAAATCCAACTAGCTATATACACTAGAAAAAATAATTTACAAGGGTAAGTAAAGTAATTTACAAATATTCACAAATATTCACAAATAAAAAAAATTACAAGCTCTAGATAAGCAAATCTAACTTTATTGCTCAATTTAATTTCGAGAATAATTTGAGGTAGATAATTTTTTAATATTATTCCATGGCCAAGTTATTGCATACAGAGCATTAGATAAACCTTGGAAAATTTAACATGATGGGATTTTAAACCTCTTGTCTTGGGAGTTGGCTAGTCCAAACAAAGACTTACTCGCACGCCTATGATCTGGGTATCCAATAATTTCTACACACTTGAAATGAAGTTATTAGATCATAAGGGTCCAGATGCACATTAAAATGCTCAAGATCTAGAGATACCTGCTAGATAGAGTGAGCTATAATGCTTTTCTAAACCCAGTACCTAATGAAAGATGCCTGTGCAAATAGTAATCCAACTATTGTCAACTTAAATAATTACTTAGAAATTATATCTAGTAGAGCATTAGAGCACGATTCATAACAACATTACCACAAGAAGCAGAAAAGGAACACCATTGCAAGATAAACCCTTAAAGACTTTGATATTATTATTGTAGAAATAGGAATTACATCCAACAACTTAACTCACAACTTGCTTAAGATTTTCTGATCAATACATGATTAATGAGAACCCTCTAGAAAATCTAGAAGGCAGAAAGATTTTCTTATGTTGATAATTACTTGTGCTATTATTATATTCTTATTAACTTCTTTATATTCTTTCTTTATCCTCTTCTCATCAAGAAATTACCAAAGCCAAAACATGAAGATCAGGGACACCAAAAGTAGGCACTCAACCATGGCTAAAACCCCTATCTAGGGGAAACCCAGTCAAGAACTCTTCCTTCAGTAATTCAAAATGAGGTAGACCAAGACCTTAGACTAACATACCTTCCTCCTCGACCAAGTCAATCTTCCAAGATGATTTAGTACACTTTAGTAGTCTCTTCTTGTCCAACAACTTTAACCAACAACAATCCATAAATTTGATTTCCCAGCTACAAAACTTCGACCCCCAACAACAAACTTTCGACCCAACAACAAAACAACAGTTTCGATTCTTCCAGCAACTCAGGAACTTCACACGTGTGAGAGAAAGAGAGTGAATTTCGACTTCTTATGCTTGATAGAGACCTTCTTGTTCTTCACTAGCCCTTTCTTTTTCTTCCCTTGAATTTCACACTTTTTCTAGCCCCAAAAGATGCAAATCGAACTTGATGAGTGAGAGTGACAAATGAGGTCAAGTTGTTGGCTTTATATAGGAGTTTTTGCCCCTCAGTAAGGCTGACTTGTCCAGTTTGAGGTCGACTTGGTGGAGGAGGCCTAATTGACCTATTTTACAATAAAATGAATTTATTCTTTGACAAATAAATCCCAAGAAGGGTCTTTTACAATATGACATGGACAAGAACACTTGACATAAACCCTAGAAGTCTTCATTGGAGGCTTTGAGCTAAAAACAATTGGCCCAAGCATGAAACCCATGCTGTAATAAGTCAATTTCTTTTTCTTTCTTTTGAAAAATACATTCTAGTTACATTCTTATAGTTACACTAGTTACATTCTTGAAGACCGACACTAGTTACATTTTTCAACACCCTTCAGGTGGAAAAACGACTAGTTTGACTTGATCTCAGAGAATAACGACTAGTTGCTACTTGATCCATGCCAAAATTATATCCTGTCCCTTGATTTGGAAGAAAAATTCGAATTTGTTGATGAAGGCCTTGATCCCAGTTTAACAAATATTTTTTCCAACCTTTTTTCCCTGAAAATTGATCCTTGACTTGACCAGCATGGTCCAAAGGTTTGATTTTTCTTAAAAAAATGATTTTTCCTGTACTGGAGGACCTTAGAAAATTAATTTCTTCTAGACCCACAAATTTTTGAGGGATTTTCTCCTTGGAATTGAGTCCTTCAAATTTATTCTTCCTCAAGAAGGTCACTCTTCTCCATTTTTTTGTTTTTCCACTCAGAGAGAATTTAATTTTTTCTCATTTAATTTTTTTTGATAATTTCTGGCTAATTAACTTTCTTTTTGCCAGAAGATAAATAAAATGACTCGAGAGGGGATTATACATATTTTCCACCCTCAAAGTGGGTCTAAAAAAATATTTTGGCAATGGTGTCTATGAGTAACCATTAACCAAAAATATTCTTGGACAACACTTTTTTACATCGAGATTTTACGAAAATCGCCCATAGAAGGGGAATTTTAGAATAGAGATAACTTCTTGGACTCAACCAAATTCTGCGACACAAGACACATGATCTAGTATGATAAAAATACATAGACCCGATAAGAGTAGGAGTCACCTAGGACCTTATCAGAGTTGTTATTACTGGGCTGGAACAAGTTGGGTTGTGTCAACTATCAACCCAAAATAACTATTTCAAACCTACTTTAACTGGAAGTTAACCCTTCCAGTCTGAGAGGGCTCTCTCAAATTACTTATAAATTCTCTTTATAAAACTCAAAATATCAGATGGATAACTCTGTACTTTTCATGTGATTATGCAGGTGAAAGAGTATGATGACAACCACCATTAGGCGTGGAGTCAGTTAAGGAAAATCAATTACAAACATCACTACTTTTATGGAAGCTGAGGCAAATTTTGCTGTGAAATGGTGTGAGATAAACATTTATAGTTAAAGCATTGCAAATGAAGGAAGTTGGAACATATAACATGAATTCCAAGTAATCAAATTGCTATGAAACTGATAACAACTCATGAAACATGGAGGCAAAACATATGTGCCAAAACAAAATCTCAGGTGAAAAAGACAGTCTGTTGCAATTGCATATTAACTGTAGAAAAATGATTACAAGGGTGGTTCTCTGATGACATCCATCAACCTCTTCAAAGTGAAAAAGTTCCACATATGTAGAGTGAGGTCCTCATTTCAAAAGTTCGCCACCTGGGCTAAACTCAATGATTTACTTAACAAACCTAATTGTAGTTGAATTACAAAACATGGAGACTTTTTAGGGATAATTCTCTTTCAATAGAATTTGTATACAAAAAGGACTCTTCAATCATTAAATAACTCAACAAATTTTGCTAATGACCCTTATCGAATATAACTAACTGCTGATGTGCTTGCTGCCATGTGGAGGTTGACTTGTTGACCTATTGAGGTGGATCTCCACCAAGTCAAATTTCAAATTTCTGCAACAAATTTGGCTAGGAAAAATTCTGTAAAATAGGCCTCAAAGATAAGTGCGTATTTTCCAAACCCTGATAGCTGTGCAAAAACTGAGAGAGTCTTTTGTAGATGAGCTCGTGCTGAACAAAAACCTCTTTCAGACTTCCAAAATTCCTTTCCATTTGGTCAAAAAGTGAACTTGAAGTTGACTACTAAAACAGTCATTTCCAGAATTTTCGTTGCAAAATTTCGGTAGCAAATGCCAAGAAACACCTTTCTGCAAGCTATCTGATATCTCTGACAATTCTGGGGTCTTCATGAGATAAACTAAACACATGCTTTGAGCACTCCCTAAACTGAGGTTTAAACTTGCTTTTTCCTCCATGGAAAGCTACAACAAATTCGTAGCAAATATTCACCTTCAATATGGAGAGTTGCTACGAAACTGTCGACTTTCTGAGATTTTGTCTTTTCAAGATTTCTTCCACCTCCAAGTCATTTCTAATAGTCGATACAAGCTTGTATATTACTAAAAATATTGATTAGCCATATCATAAGTAAAAATTTATGATATAACCATGTTCATGGAGTGCCATCAATTTCAGCAATAATCTTGAGACCCTTCTTCAAAAGCTCAACTTGGATCATTTCAATTTGTGTTTCTAAAGCTTTGACTTGCCCCTGCAACTACTTGTAACCATCTGTTCCTCTTGCACATGTGCTTCATCATTCTATGCAAAGGTAGTGTCTGCCCCTATAAAATTAATGGCAAAATCTTTAGCAATTTGCCCATGGTAACCCTGCAGCTTCTGACAGAATCGAAGGCACCCCACGCTGGCAAATGCTTGGGTGAATGTAGGGTCTTCTTCCAATAATTTCATATCCATTGGTTTGTATCTCACCATTGACCCTCCTTTATATTGCTTCCTTCAAGCTCCCATGGCTTCAACACGCAGTGAGCCGCTTCTTTGACAATTGCAAATATTGCAAAGACAACAAAAGCAACCATGACACCTACAGACCTACCCTAAAGACAACTAGACCAACTCACAGGACAACAGGGCCGAGTTATGGACAACAAGAACAACTCGAATAAGAAGGAAATCGAGCTTATGACAACAAACTATTTCAAAAATGGAAAGATGACGAAATGAGAATGAATCTATAAGGTGTACGCATTTTTGGAATGAGGGATAAGACAAATGGCATGTAATCATTCTCACATGACTCTGACCATGACTGTTTCTAAAAATTTCACCTTTTCCTTACCGTTACTACAATAATGGACTTCCGTAGCGAATCAGTTTTCGGGAAGGCAAATATGCTATGGAAGCGTCAGGAACTTCTGTAGCAAACCCTGAGCTTTTCTAATTGGAGTTGTTGCGAAAGTTTGTTGAACTGTCAAATTGATAATTATGACAAAATGAGCCTAAGACACATGGAGTTTTTGATTTTCACCTTAATGTTTACACCCAGTAAAATTCAGAATGACCTTATAAACTGACTTTATGACAAAGATGACCTTTGTACATGTAATTATTTTGAAGAAAAATGTAAAACCCTAACTAACTTAACCAAATTGACTCAAAGACAAACCTAAGTGTTATCATGGATAACAGTGGCTCTAATGGGGATGCTAGGCCCCTGTGGTGCACCAAAGAACCAACAGCTCCAGTGCCTGACCATTGGGCTGATCCCAATTTGAAAACTACGGTCAAACCCATTCACCACGCTGAAAAGCAAATTGCAAACCAACTGGAAACTAACTACTTTTGCTGTAATATGATATCAAATTGCTGTACAAATTGGATCTGACAATTGCAAAATGTAGCCTAAAGCTGAAGGAAATGCTTGCCCAACAAGCTTATTTATGGACCAATAACCCTACTCTAACATTTTAAAATCCACCTGCTTAACTCAAGCAATATGAAACCTCCAGTATAACCAGTCAAAGATTTGATCTAACACCTGGGCTTCTTGACTATTCTTAAGTGGACCATCTATTGGAAACTCAGAATAAAAATTGAATCCATAACCTGAACATATAAATGAAAGAAACTCCTCCTTCACTGATGATTGGAATAGACTTACCAAAGGATCTTGATAATCATGAAAAATCACCTCTTCTTGATGAGTAAAACCATGAGGGCTGAATTCATTCATAATTGATGGCTTTTTTTGTCCTATGTCTTCAATTTCAAGAACATCATCAAATAAAAAGGCAACAATAGATTTTTCTTTCCTTTCGTGTAAATCAGCAAAACCGTCCATCCATCCTTGAACATCTTCAAACATGACATCCATATTGTGTATATCAAAAGTAATCTTTTGCTTATCAAACAAATCAGATATAATCTTTGTTAGTTTTGCTTGAGGACTGTCATCTTGATTTTGAACACTAACAACTCCTATACAAACAACTTTATGCATATCATCCATGTCATTTTGATGATCCCCAAATAGAATAGGTAAAACCTGTATGTTCAGCTCTTCATGTAGCTCGGGTTTACCTAAAAGTGAACTTTCATCACATGTTATCTCACTGTTCAAAATTTTCATGCATGTATTTTCAACAACTTGATCTTGAGGAGTTTCTTCTTGACATAAAATCTCAGAAAAGGAATGGGCTGAAAAACAATTTGAATGATTTGGCTCATACCTTTGACTGCATATAGATTGACAAGGCTGCAAATCTGTTTGTTGGAAAATTTCTTGATCATCATGACAACTAGCTTGTGAAGAAAATTCATAAAGTGCCTCTAATATCTCCTCATCATCCATACATTCTACATCATCATCAATACTTTTTATATATTGAATGAAACCATTCCAAAGATTACAACAGTCTTGAAATAGTGGTGATGAAGGATGAGACTTACGATAATGTCCAAAAAATATTCTATGGAAATCCTTAAGAGAACACAAGCTTCCTGATTTCAACCATTTATAACATACTCTAGCTTTGTCTTCTAGGTAGCCATAAACATCTTCATGAGACATTCCTCAGGAAACTTAGCCCTCAGTCTGCATACATGTATATGGAATTTAACCAAATGCAGACTGACATCATCTTTCTTTTCATCTTTGAACATGGGAAGATGGGTTGACCAATCAACACAAGGCATAGGATTTGGAAAACCATAGATGTGAGACCGATCCATAGGAGCATGCCTAGCATTTCTTCTTGCAATAGAACCCATCTTGGAACTTCTTCAAACTACTAGGATCAATCTTCATAATGACTATGTAATTATGAGTTTATGTAACGAAGAAGACAAAGATAATAAAATGTATTTTGTAAATGTTTGATTCATGGATTTCATGAGCAAGAAGTTTTATTCTAGGTCAAAGACTTCTTCTTGATGTCTTTCGGGGTTTTTTCATCTTGTCATAAATATATATAGAGTCATGTATATGAAGGATTGTTACACTTGTAAAAGACATTAATTGATGCCTCAAGACCTTGTCATTATGCTCATAAAAGTCAACCCAAATGATATGCATATCCTCGTTGAAGTCGGCCTCAAAACAGAGAATGCAAACTCATGTCGGCTCAAAATAGACGCAACTATTCAACAGGGCATGTTAGCTTATTACATATAGTAGCCACTATATATACCGAAGTAAATTGTGCATAAAAGACAATGAAATACAGTTCGTACATCTCTGTGTTTTTTGGACCAAAATTGCAGGAAGGATTTTCAGACTATTTTGAGATGGGTATACGAAGAAAAGGAAATACAATTGGTGCAAATCTAGAAGGATATACAACAAAGAAAGGGAAGGATACTATATCTCTCGGGTTTGTTACATCTAGTCAAACTCTACGGAAGAAGTGCAAAGGATAGTCTGTAATCCAGTGTGAGGAGGGTATGAGACAAGTCTATGTGATAGTATTGAAATCAGTGCGAAGTAAGAAGACTCTACAGTGTAGGGAAAGGGACTGCAAGGTGTGCAATTAGAGACAACGTAAGGGAGGGCTTCAACTATAAGAAGGAGACCTTGATATGGTGTTTCAAGTGTGTAAAAAGAAGAACCGAAGGATCTTTAGGAGAACAAGCATAAATCTGAAGAAGGCAGAAAGGAACATACTGTCAAGCGCTGTTAGACTAGGGACCGAGTTCCATAGTGTTGGTGTAGAACAATGTAGAAAAGGAGATCAGCATAAGGAGCTAAGAAAGAGTAGTGACAAGGTCTTGAAGGCATACTAAGGTCAAGAGTCTAGGTCATGGTTATGGTACTTGTCAATTGAAGTCTATAAGAAGAATTAATTGGGGGTTTTCCTCTCCAAGAGGGAGAGGTTTTGGCCTTGGCTTGAAAAGCCTAAATCTCGTGTCGTTTGTGTTTTGATAATTGACTTGATGAAAGACCTAATAAGCTAATGAAGAGAAGATCTAAGTAAGAGAAATAAGTTCACAAGTAATTATCAAGTACAGAATTGAATTAAACTATGCCCTATCAAATTTTCAACATGGTATTAGAGCTAAGGTGCTGAGCGCAAGAAAGCGCTGTTTGGCAAGAAGATACTGAAGTACCATGAGATCAAGAATCAATTTTCTATAAAACAAGAGATCCACATTGAAGAATCAATCTTTAGTTCTAAAGAGAGAATTTTTGGAAAGCCATCTCAAGAAGATCAAGGACCTATACATCAAGAAGGACACCGTGTAGAAGCCATCACCATCAACAACTATTTGGTGTTGAAGTCAAATCAACATTGTTGAAGTCATCATCAAGCCACCTTGCTGAAGTCATCATCCTTTATCATCATCATCAGCAAGGATCCAAGGTGATCTACCACTCTACACCACTCTTGAAAGAGTCAATCCAAAAAGGGAGCTTCTATCTACATCATTATCAACAAGGAAGAAGAAGAAAAATTTCTACTCAAGTAAGTATCGTTATGACTTCATATGAATCTTACAAAATGTCTTTTTGCAAAGAAAGCAACACACTGGTTAGGGTTTCAAACTTTCTTGCATGGAACAAAAAGGACAATGAAGTCATGCCGAATACATGAAGGAGACATAAGGGCCCAGAGGATTCTTATAAAATCCATAAAGGACTCTCTCATTCCCTATGTATCAAAATATAATCTTCAAAAGAAATATATGTCAAATTGGTGGAGCTATTCTTGGTAAGTACTGCAGGGGAAGTAATATCTATTAAGATATACACGTTGGAGATGTCTAGAGAGGAGGAAATAACTTCGTTAAGATTTTCGAAATACAAGATCAATTGCAGGAACTGGGTGAAGAAATGTCTGATAGAGGAATAACTACAATGGTGTTGAATGCTTTGCCAGAGGAATGGGAAAACTTCACTTCAAGCATTTAGGAAAAAGAAGAAGCAACACTATTCCAGAATCTATGGTCTCTATGAGAATTAAAAGAGATAAGGTTAAAAGCTAAAGTGGATATAGGATCAAATAAAGAGAATCAAGCCTATGTTGCCATATTAAGGAGAAAGGGAAGATTCAGTAACTTTGGTCTCGAAGAAGAAAAGATGAAACATGGATAAGATACGATGCTATGGAAAGATTGTCCCAAATCTAATAAGGAAAAAAAGGAAGAAGCCCATATCGTCAGAAAAATAGAAGAACCAGATTCAAAGAAGCCTAAGAAAGAAGTGAAAGATCTCTATTATAATTAAGATCATCTTCCTCTTTAAGAGGTATCTATCAGGTTGTTATGAAGCATGGTATATTAGATAAATGCAGCACTCTAGGATTGGCATCATGATGGAAGCATTGAAGGAGGAGCACTCATTGTAGGAGGATGTCTGTAACACATATGTGACATCTATGCTACAAGAGGCTCCTGGGAACCTCATTGAGAAAACGACATTTATAGAAAGCAGTCATCAAGATAAAGGTCATCATTCAATAATCAATAAGGAAACATATGCTGACATTTTCTAATGGAGCCCTCTTTGGACTCACTGGTTAGAAAGAAAGCAATAGGTTTCCTTGAGAAATTCTGAACTTGTAGAATTCTAGGATTAGAAATGATGACATATTGATGAAGCAGGTCAAGGGAATAAAACCCTTCACTCCAAGGAAATCTGCTGCAGGATGACTTAAGAAAGAAATGAGGTACATATATATATTTATGCTAACACTGGATGCTATGTAGACAGGTCATATGGTTGCAGGTAGAAGAAGTATGATCAAAGAAAGCAGGATCTCTTCTGATGCACAAGTTGTCAATAGACATGTTCCACACTAGATGAAATCAACATAATATGTCCTCATATGGAATATGAGGTGATTATATACTATCAAGGAGCTGCACCTTGGAAGTTCCTGGGAATGAAATAAAATTGTGTGGAAGAGAAAGGAAGAGATCGCAAAAAAGTGCAATCATGAAAAGAGGCAGTCAACATCTAAGGAAGCCAAGAAGACTTGACTAGAAAATCTCCTGGGAAGATATGTAGACTCTGATAGAAGTCTGGAAAGGATGGAGACCCTTAAAAATGCATATCTTAAGGAGATGTTTCAATCTCTACAGAAAGGGTGCCGATGCATACAAGAAGATTTCATGGTGAAAGATCATCACTAAAGTAACTTTGGATTTAAAGTATTCATATTTATAATTGAATAACATCTAATGAGCTTATGCAGGGCTGCTAAATGGAAGTAGATGACTTCTACAAATTGATAACCATATTATAGGATGAAAGATCTTTGGAAGATATCGAGTTCGAAAGAAAGCAACATAACATGAAGCTAGACTAGATGAGAATATTAATGGATCACTTTCTGATAGAAGACATGGCTCTTGGATGAAAGTGATGGATGATTTGTGAACTAAGAAGAGATCCCAAAATTGAACGCTCCTCAATTGATGACATCAATGAAAGGAGTACTTCATGAGCAGCTGGATGTTTTTCATGATTGCTGCTGTAGGTCCCTAGTTAAAATGGAGTGACAATTGTGTTTTCCTATCTCATGTGTCATGCTCTACACCAGGAATAACAACCGTAAGTCTTAGTGAAGGCCATGAATAAGAATGTAGACACATGATGAATGGATTCTCCCTAGTTGAGAGGGAGAGATAGACACATGATTCTGGAAGACAAAATATGGGATTGGGTAATTATCTGGCATCCGATACTCTGTGAGATGTATAAAGGCATCCATGAAAAGAGTGGTCGTGAAAGGATGGATATTCTTTGAGAATTAAATAGTCCTATGAGGTCATACTCGGTGAACACTCGGTTGGAGTATATACCTTGGAGACAATGACGATGGTGTCTATAGTCATTGGTCTCACCAATATTGTAGCTCAAGATCTCGTGGAGAGATGGAGCTGTTAGTCAAGGCCTTGCTATGTGATAATGCTGGATAATATGATGCTATAACATATGGATTACCAATCAAATTCTTCTGATGAGATTCTTCAGATTGAAAGTGACCATGTACCATTATGAATACCTCCCTAGTTAAGAGGGAGTGTTGGAATGTGTAACTAGGATAAGTTTTCATAATGACTTTGTAATTATGAATTTATGTAATGAAGAAGACAAAGATAATAAAATGTATTTTGTAAATGTTTGACTCATGGGTTTCATGAGCAAGAAGTTTTATCATAGGTCAAAGACTTCTTCTTGATGTCTTTAGGGGTTTTGTCATCTTGTCATAAATATATATAGAGTCATGTATATGAAGGATTGTCACACTTGTAAAGGACATAATTGATGCCTCAAGACCTTGTCAATATGCTCATAAAAGTCAACTCAAATGATATGCATATCCTGGTTGAAGTCGGTCTCAAAACAAAGAATGCAAACTCATGTCGGCTCAAAATAGACCCAACTATTCAATAGGTCATGTCGGCTTATTACATATAGCAACCACTATATATACCCAAGTAAACTGTGCATAAAAGACAATGAAATACAGTTCGTAAATCTCTGAGTTTTTCAGACCAAAATTGCAGGAAGGATTTTCGGATCATATTTTGAGATGGGTATACGAAGAAAAGGAATACATTTGGTGCAAATCTAGAAGGATATACAACAAAGAAAGGGAAGGATACTATATCTCTCTGTTCTGTTACATCTCAGTCAAACTCTGTGGAAGAAGTGCAAAGGATAGTCTTCCATCTAGTGCGAGGAGGGTATGAGACAAGTCTATGCTATAGTACTGAAATCAGTGCGAAGTAAGAAGACTCTACAATGTAAGGAAAGGGACTGCAAGGTGTGCAATTAGAGACAGCATAAAGGTGGGCTTCAACTATAAGAAGGAGACCTTGATATGGTGTTTCAAGTATATAAAAAGAAGAACCGAAAGAAGATCTCTAGGAGACCAAGCATAGATCTAAAGAAGGCAGAAAGGAACATACTATTAAACTAGGGACTGAGTTCCCTAGTGTTGGTGTAGAACAGTGCAGAAAAGGATATCAGCATGAGGAGCTAAGAAAGAGCAGTGACAAGGTCTTGAAGGCATACTAAGGTCAAGAGTCTAGGTCATGGTTATGGTATTTGTCAATTGAAGTCTATAAGAAGAATTACTTGCGGGTTTTCCTCTCCAAGAGGCAGAGGTTTTGGCCTTGGCTTGAAAAGATCTCTAGGAGACCAAGCATAGATATGAAGAAGGCAGAAAGGAACATACTGTTAAACTAGGGACTGAGTTCCCTAGTGTTGGTGTAGAACAGTGCAGAAAAGGATATCAGCATGAGGAGCTAAGAAAGAGCAGTGACAAGGTCTTGAAGGCATACTAAGGTCAAGAGTCTAGGTCATGGTTATGGTATTTGTCAATTGAAGTCTATAAGAAGAATTACTTGCGGGTTTTCCTCTCCAAGAGAGAGGTTTTGGCCCTGGCTTGAGAAGATCTCTAGGAGACCAAGCATAGATCTGAAGAAGGCAGAAAGAAACATCCATTCTTGCGTACCATGCCCTAGGAGCTTTCTTCAAGCCATATAGGGCTTTATTGAGTTTGCATACGTGAGAGTCCCTGTTATTTACTTCGAAACCTTTGGGTTGTTCGATGTATACTTCCTCTTCAATGGCCCCATTTAGAAATGCGGTCTTCACATCCATTTGATGGATATTCCAACCCATTGTAGCATCCAATGAAACCAAAGATCTAATGGTAGTATACCTTGCTGTAGGTGCAAAGGTTTCTTCATAATCCATTCCTTCCTTTTGAGAGAAGCCCCTTGTAATGAACCTTGCTTTGTACTTGTCTATGCTTCCATCAACAACGTGCTTGATTTTGTAGATCCATTTGGATGTGACAACTGATTTGTCACTAGGTCTAGGAATGATTTCCCAAACCCCATTTTTCATAATAGATTGGTATTCTTCCTGCATCACCTTCTTCCAAACTTCCTGTTGAACAACTTCTTCGAATGTAGATGGTTCAACTTGAATTAGCTTCTTCATATATGCAGCATAGCCAGAATATCTCTTTAGCCTTTTACTTTCCCTAAAGGTCCCTATTGGAGATTCATGTCCTTCGACATCTTGTAGTGTAGCTTTTAACCAATTTGGCCTTTTTCTTGTGGTCGGGATGATCACAAGTTGAATAAGCTCACTTGGTCCTTCTTCTTCTTCTTGATTTGTAGTATGGTTTTCATGGTGTGTATCTTCTTCTTCGAATATAGGAGGTTCTTCATCATCCGAATCTATGGGGATAATTTTAGATTTCTTGTAGGCTTGACTTTCATCAAATATGACATCCCCGCTTACTTCGATATGCCTTCCTTCCTTGATGTAGATTCTATATGCTTTTGAGGAGAGACTATATCCAACGAATATTTTCGATGCTTGTAGAATCCAACTTCTTTTGCTTGTCTTTTGGAACATGGATGTAGGCAGGGCTTCCAAAGATTCATAGGTGATCCACACTCGACTTCTTTCCTGTAAATACTTCTTTGGGAGTTATATTCTTGAAACTTCTACTTTGAATATACACGACTGTCATCGCTGCTTCTCCCCATAATAATTTTGGTGGGTCTTGGTCAAGGTGCTTTGTTTTAATGCCTTCTTCAGTAGACCTATTCTTTCTTTCAACAACTCCATTTTGTTGAGGATAGTAGGGAACAATGAGCTCCCTCTTAATTCCCGCTTCCTTACAATATGCAATCAAATTCCTTAGAAGTGTATTCCCCACCATTGTCAGATCTTAGAGTCTTTAACTTTCTTTCGGTGAGGTTTTCCACTTCAGCTCGAAACTCCTTGAATTTCTCAATTACTTTGTCCTTTGTCTTGAGAAGGAATATCCATATCTTTCTAAAATGATCATCTATGAATGTCACATAATAGAGATGACCTCCAAGAGATTTGTCAGACATGGGCCCACACACATCAGAGTGAATAAGATCTAGTATTTCTTTGGACCTAGATTCACTATTTGGAAATGGATTTCTTATATGTTTTCCCAAAGGGCATCCCTTGCACACACCTTCATGGTCTTCCTTTATATTGGGGATGCCATTAACCGATTGGTTAAGAGTGGGAATAAGCCTGTAGTGTAGATGACCATACCTCCTATGCCATAGCTCAGTAGGACTAATTTCCATATGAACCAAAGCTTGAGGAGGTGGAATAGTGACCCTATACAAACTTCCTTTATGAACTCCAATAACTCTAGCTTTTAATGCTAGAGTCTTTACCCCAAACAAATACTTTTCCATCACCAAAAGCAATTCTTTCTCCTTTATCTTCTAAACAAGAAATAGAAAGCAAATTCTTTTTCAAAATTGGAACATATAGTATGTTGTTGAGGTGCAACTTCGATCCACTTTCCAATTCCAATGATGTTGATCCCAGGCCTTTAACATCGTAGCTTTTGTTGTCACCCAATTTCACTGCATGAGAAGATGACTTCTTTGATAGTGTATGTAATTGTTTACTTTCCCCTGTCATGTTTCTTGATGCTCCACTACCAATGATCCATGCATTGTCATCATGAAGAGGTCTTGTAAGAGCAGCGAAAAATCCTTGACTTTTGAATTTGATGAATAATTAATGGATGCCCTTCTTGATCCATCTTCCAACAGTGTTGATACCCATTCTTATATAACTTATGAAAGAGGGAGAATCCATGTTCCCCTTTGAGCCAATAAAGTGATCTTTGTCTTTTCTTGACCTTAGCTCTGATACTATGTTGCAGGAAACGTGGGGCAGGGATCCGTTTTCACCTTGAAACGAAACGGTAACGCGTTTCCCCGTACCGTATGGCTTGGAAATGCGTTTCTGTCCGTATTGTTCCGTTTCATGTGGGGGAAACGTGCCTAGTACAGATGGAAATGCGTTTCCAGGCTGTACGGGCGCGTTTCCATCGTTTTATTGTTTTTTTGTTTTTTTAATTGTGGAAAGTGTCTTTTGGATGCTTCTAGATGGCTCTCTCAACTTATAAAAAGACTCTCGCTTCGAATGATCAAGCCTATGGCCCTAATATTTATATGCAATTCATGGTAATGTTAAATTCTTAAAGTAAAAGGATGAAATTCATCCTTTTACTTAAATTTTTAACATTACCATGAAATGACTTAGGATGTTTGAGAGTGGTTCCGACCTCATTGGATTTCATATGGAGAAAGTAGAATTTTAGATCTCATTCAAAATCTAGCAGACTTATCAGTTTTTTAGGATTTCAGGATTTCAGGATTGGGTGATTGCAATGTTTCCATCGGATTTTGTCATGTATTAGAGTATGGAACTCGTATTTAATTAAGAGCACCAATCCCTCTATGTACCTTGATGTTAGTGACATTGGTTGTCAAACTCCTCTATCATGACCCTACTAAAAATGTACTCATCACTCAAACAAAATCTTGACTTGACATGCTCATAGTCTTTATTGTACTTGCATCCTCATAGTCTTTATTGTACTTGCAACCTCATATATATAATAAAGGCTGATTTTGAGATTTTGATATATAATAAAGGTTGGTTTTGGATATTACGATATTGCTATTTTTATTATGTGTCTGTTATCATTCATGAGTAAATGTCTTGTAACTTGTATTAGTTCATGCTTTGAATTTATCATGTATGTTTTATGATTTCACATAACATTTCTTAAATGTCCTAAATTCTAATATAAATTTAAATTATATATATATATATATATATATATATATATATATATATATATATATATCGCGTTTCCCCGTTTCCCAAATTTGGGGAGGTTGCATTTCGTATCTCTTCCTGTTTCGGAAACTCGTTTTTGTTTCCCGTTTCGTGCAACTTAACTCTGATACCATGTTGAGAAATCACAACAATTAGATTAGGGTTTGATTTCTCTTTCTTGTCAATTACTTGTGAATTATGTTAGCTTCTTTTATTTATTTATTAGATATATTTCATCAAGCAGTTACCAAAGTGTGTATGCACAAATATCACAAGAACACAAGAGACAAGATGTAGGCACTGTGTCAGAATTCACTTCCTTCAATAGTATTCTTTGACACTTTTCATCCTAGACATAGACCAAACCTTCCCTCCACACCAAGTCAACCTTCCAGATCTTCGACCCAACAACAACAAGAACTTGTCCTCCAACAAGTTCGACTAGGCAGCAGTTTCGGCAACAGCAACAACAAAAAACACTAAAAGACTTCGATCTCCCAAGAGAGGGCAAAAAAATGGAGAGAGACCACCACAAAAACTTCGATTTTTTCCTTTCTCTATCTTCTTGATCCAACTTGCACTCCTTTCAACTTCCTTCTTCAACTTCCCACTTTTTCCCATGCAACAGTAGATATCGAACTGGCTTCAGAAGTGATGCTCCAAATGAATTCGATGCTCCAGGTGAGGTCGAATAGGTCCCTTTGAGGCCGACTTGATGTGGATGTACTATAAATCTTTTTTGACTCAATATTAAACCTAATTGCATGATTCAAAAGCCCAAGATGGGTCAATATAAATTTGTAATGACTAGAATAAAACCTAGAAGTCCATAATGGGGACTTCGGCCTAAAATAATATGACCCAAACATGAAGACCGAAGCTAGTTACAATCTTCAATACTTTGCACTTCTGAAATTTTATTCTCACACTCCTATATACCTCTCCTTCCTTTTATCAACTCACACATGACACATGGCCAAATCGACAGTGGTTTGCCATGGTGTTACCTCAAGAAATGCTCAGGAGGCAAGACATTATTGCTCCAAGGATCTTGCCCTTAGATTCATCAGATTTTTCCATGGTGTTACCTCAAGAAATGCTCAAGAGTCAAGACACTATTGCTCCAAGAATCTTGCCCTTAGATTCATCAGATTTTGGGTGGAAAAGCGTGTGAAATCTTTAGATTTATCACAAGTGCATACAAGGTATCACATCAAAACAAAGCATGGAAAACACACTTGAAATCCTTGCAGGTTGGTGAAGATTGTGGATCCTGAAGATAGCCTTGGAGACCTCGTTTCCCCTCGAAGACCTTTCTCCTAGCTTCTTCGATCCAAGCCCCTACACACAATCACAACCAAACAAGATGATCATTTCTCCTATGTAGAGGGTAGGTTAGCGTGCACAAGAATCAATCCACACCATACATATATAAACAACAGATAGCATATATGGAAGAGAAATCACAAATGCTTTTTGTTAACTCAAAATGTAAGTACAATATACCTTGGGACACTAATGGCCCCTCCTTGATGCTTGGCAATAATCCTTCCTTTGGCTTCCAACAAGATAGGGCTTGTCTCAGATGCAATGGAAGGCTGGTAGAAATCCACCAGCATAACTAAGTAATACTCTCCAAGATGTTCCCTCCTCTTGACAAGGTTAGTTTATATAGGTTTTTCCCCATCACTCAAGAGGATATATTTGGACACCTAGGGGTTTGAGAATTTAAGAAATTTCTATAATAATTGACACCTAACAAACTCATAAACAAGTTGGTTGAGTTGATCTCCTCAGGAATGAAAAACTCCATAACTTTTGAGCAGGTTCGCTTCTTGCACAAAGGCAACTAGGGTATTGTGTTCACAGGGTGTTACACTATTTGGTAGTGATTGTGCAAATGATGAAAGTGTTGTGGGAGTGATCGTCCCACTAAAGATGGCTAATCAAAGAGGATGAAGGGTGCACTAAGGTCAACAAGTCTGATGATGAACTAAGGTTTCTCTCACTGACTCAAAGTGGGAATAATGGGCTATAACACATGGTTATCTATAGCTTGCAGCAAGAACGTCCTCCACAGAATGATGCCCAAAGAGCTTGAAATAAATAGAGTTTCTTTCTAGACAACCTTCAGAGGGGACAAACTACCAACTACGGACCTTGGTCACATGAATTAACCAACAACCCCAAGGCTAGAGGTGCTACTAGAACTACCAACTCAATAGTCGACAGTAGAACAAATAGCTCGCATTCAAGAACCTTCTTCATGGTTGAACCCTTTGTAAAACCTATTGCATGAAAAGGGTAATAACCTATGTTGCACGGGTTCATGAACCCGAGGGTGGGGTTCTCGAACCCGTTCCAGGTTCTCGTCCCCAAGAATCGGATTCGGGTACGAGTTCTTCTAAAAAGAACCCATAAGAACCGGGTTTGTCTACGAAGAACTAGGTTATTCATTAAAAAGAATTGGGTGCGTTTGACGTTTAGGTTACTTGGAACCCCAAAATTGGGTTCTTTCGGGTTCTTTACTGAACGATTTTTGAAATAAAAATTTAAATACAAAAACAAAAATCGTGGAAAGTCAAAAGTTGAATACATAACCCATAAAACCTAAATCGCTTCACTCTTCAACGACGACATTCTGTTTGAGACAACAATCATTCGGTTTGACTATTGAGACGATGTACATTCCCTAGTGTGTTTGGGGCATTCGCTGGTGTGTGCAGGTGACTGGAGTTTCCCACAGAGACGCAATCCACAAAGATGCAATCCCTGCTTGAAGATTCACAGGTAGCTCTTGAAGATTCACCATGTGACATGAATTAGTTATAATTTTTGTGTGTTCAAACTTCATTGTTTGCATAACAAAATTAGTAAATTAAAATTAATTCTAAATAGTAAATTGACCCATGATGTCAAAGATGGGAAAGCTTCCTTATGACGAGTATTAGAATCTTGAAGTAACCACAATAAATAGTCTACTGCCATATACTGTGATTCCAAACTCTTGATTTTTTACTGTAATCTCCACATTCTCTCATGGCCAACTGACATCACTTGCTTTCCTAATCACTCTTTTGACTGTGTTTTTTTCTACATTTTTTGCCAAGAATGTGACTTTTGGCCTTGTCTTTCCCTACTAGAGTTTTGGGCAAAATTGGCTTGGGGCCAGATTTACAAGTATGTGTAAACTCCAATTTGCACTTGATATCATACTAGAAATTTTGAAATTTCAGTGTGAATATTGAATGTTTAATGATGTGCATGTTTAAATCTTTAAAGTTTAAATCATAAATATTTTAGTTTTCTTGTTTAAAGTTGGACAATATACATACATATATATATATACCCCCGACGAACCCATGCACCCTATTTCAAAAAATGACGCACCTGTCCCTGTCCCTGTCCCCGTCCCCACATTTCTTGGCAACATAGGTAATAACCAAGCATGCGCCTCCTCAGTGGTGTTAACTCCTACTCCTTGATTGCATGATCTGACTTTTGGGTTTACGATGCATAATCTTGAGTTTGGAAATTAATTCTCATTGTAGGGGGTAGATAAACATTACCTCCCAGTTTAATATCATCCCCCTTTCTCCTAATTCATCTCCCAAATGATAGATGACTCCCCAATCGCATATGTACATTTCATTCCCCTACCTTTGAGCTGAAGAAGACCTTGATAAGCTGACAACACCTCTGCCTCGTTGTTGGAAGCATGACGCAATCCCCAGGTGTAATTAAGTTCTTATCCTTGGGATCTAGTATGATCCCCTTGGCACTGCCTCCCCTTTTGCTAAATGCTTCTTGACAACAATGGCATTGGAAGTTTATTTGGAGTTTGAAGGGTTAAACTTGGACTTAGCCTTATGGACACTTTTGGTATTGTAGACCGCTGTTACTATTTGGTCCTAATCAAGAAGGAACATTTTCATTTCCTTGTCTTTATCTTTTTTATAAGTATATAACTTAAATATATAATAAAATTTAATTTGTAGGAATGGTCAGCTGTTTCAGATTTGCATAAAAAAAAATATGATAGTCATCATATTGGTTATTTATTTATTTTTTGAAGGGAAAAATTGTTATTTCTATTTAAGAAGAAAATGAATCGCCCTCTTAATGTGCTATTGCACTTACAAGACAAAATGTGAGGGGCATTCTAAGCCTGTTATCATTCTCATTACCCCTCATTTAAATGGTTCCAAAAAACCCTATCACCACCCAAAAGTAGGTCTTTCCAGACTTTCCACTTGTAAGCACGCACTTCTCCAAATAGGAATTTAGACAAAATGTTTAGGATACTGTTTTAATGGAGAAATGCATTAACATCTGCCATGGTCCTTTCGAACAAAAACAAAATATATGATAAACTTTGACCAGAACAAATCCAGCATACTTCAAAATATCATTTGATCTGCTGCAGGTGAAAGTGTGTTCTAAGAGTGAAGAGATCCCATATCCGAAAATCTCATTAATCACCCCACCTTCAGCAAACCTGATGTCCATCCTTGGAGAGCCTTTCTGCCTCTGAATTCTGTTCTATACACACATGAGTGAAGGAAAATTTCTTGAAATTGTTTGCTATGGATTTTATTAGGCTGCCTAGATTTTTTAAGCGGATATTAAGATGTTGACCAGATTAATTCATCCATTTAATCACTATGGTTTTGTTTCCATATACCTGAGTAGCCCTTCCACTATTCTCCATAGCAGCTTTTAGTAATAACCTCAGTGCTATTAGTGCTGCCTTTGTCTTTATTGAATGGGTCTCAGAAAGGAATAAAAGACAGCCTGAACTGCTTTTGCCCTTTGGTCCTTGACTAGAACTGCCAAAAAAACCCCAGGTCTGATATTTAAAACTGACAACTTCATTTCAGCCTTCTGAGTAACTAGCATTTTAATATTTTATAGGTAGAGCCTAGAGCTCTAATAAAAGCTAGAGCTATAGTTTGAACTTTGATTGGCCACCTGAAAAGATGGAATTCCTTTCTCTTCGATAAGGATTTGATTTCGTGTTAACCAATCCCTCCAGCTAGTCAAGAATGGCGCAGCCTTCCATTCTTTTAACTCATTTTTGCCCCACTGGCATTTTCGACATTACTCCAAAGAAGCTTCCCCCAGCCATCCTTTACACCTATGAACTGTTGACCTTCTGTACACAACTTTTGACATGAGAACAATTAATGAGCAATTGAGTATATTGGTTATTTATTTACTTCATCCTGCCTTTGCTTTGTGGTTGTGATCTTTCATTCTTAAGTACTTTGTAATATGGATATGTGCTATTAGTGAAGGTATCAACCAGAGAGATTCATGCATTTGTCTGTTGTATATACTATCGTGTAGAGAATACCCAAATCAAGATTATTGTTTTTCTACATGTTCACTGTAATGTTGTGGCAAATCGTAATAGCTAGATTTTGACACTAATATTACTGACCTCCAGTTTTACTAAGGTCAGCAACATCTATGAGAATTTGTGGATAGTCATCTAAGCTCTGCATTCTTTGGATCCTTTGAATGGTTTTTCAAAGTCAATTCATTATATCAAATTCAGATGTCATGATGGTACGATTTATCAGACATAATTTTTAGCTGGGTTATGCAGAACATACTGGGGTTACTCTTTTGAGCAAGTTGCGACAACAGATCCAAATGAAGGCGCAAGTGAAGATTCACGCATAGTTGATGCAAATGTCGAATACTGTGCTGTTATTCGAACAAAACTAGGTGCCCATCGCATTATTATGGGTGCTGAAATGGACTGTTATGAGAATAGCAGAGATGGCAAAAAGTACTACATTGAATTGAAAACTTCCCGTGAGGTGTGTGTAAGGTCTGTCATGGCATTAGTTAATATCACGCTTGAGTGTGGTTGTGTGCCAAGCTTCATACTAGAGTCTTCTTTGACAGAATAAAGTAAATTTAAAAACTGTTTGTATGTTAGATATGAGACATTATTTTCTGACTGGTCGGTTTTGATTTTCTGGGATATGTTTGCTAAGAATTTTTTTGTTCCGTATCCTGTCTCTGGTCAGTTAGACTTATGGTGAATGCAATTGTCAATTTTATTAGACTTTAGTATATTCATTTCTTATGCTCTACTCAGCTAACTGCAAGTTGATCTTCTCTTTTCAAAATTTGGAAAGTCAGACATTTTGTCATTAAATTATTTTTCATTTTGCAGTTGGATGCACGGAGTGTACAATACTTTGAAAAGGTCAAACTGTTGAAGTACTGGGTAAGACTGACACATAGGTTTTGGTACATGATATTCTTTCAGAAAGTGTTAGTTATAATTTGATATATTGGGAACAGTATGAGTTATTTCTCTATGCTTAGTTTGGTGTTGAATGTGTCTTGGTCAAAGTTGTCTGCTATCTGCCCATACACCCTCAAAAGAGTTATTGCCGTAGTTACTAGGCTCTTTCACGTTTGACTCTGCTATCTTCTGAGAAAAGTGAGTTCTGTCAGCTTTTCCTATTCTAACATGGCCCTGAGTTATACTAGTGATTCTGATTTGCATGTCAAGTGCAAGTCAGATTGACATGGGGAGCTTGACTCGCGAGTCAAATTACTGATTTGACCCATAAGTATCTGAAGTCCAAATTTGTTGTTTGGCTATGAAAGACATCAAGAAACATAAGTAAGCACTCATTTTTCTTGTTTTCATGATTCAATTTCACAATAGACAACTAATAATCTTGTCCCCTGAATCTGTGGTGTTTTGTAGTATATAGTATCAGATATGTAGTTTGATATGAGTTGTTATTGAAAATTTGCAGTAAATGGAAATTGGGATTCACATTCATGAAAAATATATTTTCGTTTAAATTTAGTCTGTTTTAATATTTTTTTAATTTCATGAGTCAATGCATGAGTTTTTCATTTGTTCAAGTCAACTCTTACTCTTCGTCCTTGCTGTGTCATTGTCTGAGTCAAGTTTGGTAACTTTGGTATGTATGTTTTCTATATCTTAAATTTTTATTTTTGTAAATTTTTTGCAAGTTTTTGATAAGATTTCTTTGACTTATCATCCCCATATCTGCAATTCTCTTTCATATGTGTGAACATGTAATGGTCTGTTTATATATAAATACCGTCCAACCACCCACGATTGGTAAGTGTAGCCAATGGGTTTTGACCAATATTGTGACCATGAGGAAACAATTACACTCTTTTAGATGCTTTGTAAGGTTAAATATTCTTGGTGAGTTGAGTATGAATAGATCATGTCCTTGAAGGCATTGCTGAGATAGCAAATTAGTTGTTGCTAAGGAAATTAAAAAGGAAAATGAATTGATTTAAGACTTGAGAAGTGAGACCGAGAATTACTGGGTGGAAAAATGGATTATGTTGATCTTAAAAAGAAGATAAAATATTAAGATCAACCTTCATGTTAGTCAATGCTGTGTTTATTTTTGGTAATTAAAAACTATTGATTACCATTAATAATACAATAGGGGTACAAAGATGGGAATATAGTAGTCTTTCCCCTGTAGAAATTTGGACATGGCCAATAAACTGATACAATGCCTTTCCTTGCCAGTTCTTCTTTTTTGTAGATTTTTATTGAAATTATATTATGTAATGATACAAAGTTCATATGTGAAGCAGAGTAAGCTTCAAAATATTTCGAAGACAAAGACATCCATTGTAGGACAATAATAGTATATTGAATATTGTATAAAAGAATTGATATGAGATATTAGATGATAACAATGAGGGTGAGGGCCTGCCTGCTTATATACCCAAGGCAGGTACCTCTTCAGCAATGGTTATGTCCTTAGAGACCTACCTTTTCATTAACTAATTACTAATTAATCATTATTTATTATCATTATTGTTTTACATTATTTGTATTATTTTATATATATATTTTTCAAAACATTGCCTCTCTCTTTAAGAAGCTTTGTCCTCAAAGCTTACTGAGAATATCTTCTCGTTTTTGAACTTTCATCTTCGTTGATACAAGACAATATCATGCTCTGGGTGAGAGAAAAAATTGTCATATTGAGAATGGGTCAAACCATCCTAGATTAATCTTCTGTGGAATCTTTCGATCTTTGGATATTTGTGATGAATAGTTATCGTAGGACTGGTTATGCAAACTTCAATATGCTTGGGAACATAATTTGTCGCTTATGTTCTGAGTGATACTGGTATGTAGATTGATTGAAAAGATTGTTCTTGTGATTCAAACGTCGATAAATAGCTCTTTTGGTTGGACTTTCCCTTATCATGTTGGTGGTTGTTTCTTGATTTCCTTCAGGCGCAGTTGTTGTTGAATCATCATTTGGAATATCCATTGTTTGAACCAATGTTACTAGACTCAGAATTGGTAATAAATCGACGAGGCAAAAGAGCGAAGAGTTTTAATCGGATCGGGAAAAAATCGGTGAATATAATAAATAAAGATATACGCATATTGAAAAAAATAAATTCATTGATATTCAATAACGGCATGTTTAATGCATAATATCAATAGATGTCCAAAAAATCATGAGGACAATGTGTATACTTCAAGTATAAAATATATTTAGTATTGGAAAACATTCGAAAACAAGTACAAAGATTCAAACGAGGCCATGAACTTCCAAGTTTTTGTCAACCAACATCGTGGACCTGCTAAAATATTACTTGGGGTTACAGTAACATGACTTCTAAATTGGGTTAAGTTTGGATTGGTAGTGCGTTATACCAATTGGTAGATCACTTATACACTTGACAACAACAAATGCATTTAAGCAATTGTTTCATTATTATAGGTCCTTGTAAAGTTCCAACATTCTGCAACGATTTGCTTTTATTCAAAACGATATAGAACTTTAACATACTATAACCAGTTGTGTGACAGGCGACAAGAAGAAGTGAAAGCGAAACCATAAAATAAAACCCCGCAGGATTTTAACCTAAGAATTTGAGTGGCTCGCCAAGTCCTCTGCAAATTGCCAAAATAGCGAGTCAAACTTGCGTTGACCACGAGTTAAACTCGGTCAACAAGAGTTGACTCGCCAAGATTAAGATCGGCTTGTTTGGTTGAAGATCTGAGTTGGGATCATGAGTACTCACGAGTGATCGAAGACTCCTATAACACTGGTTTGAACTACAACTTCTGAATATGTTTTATCTTCTTTTGATTTCTCATCCTCTTGAGTTGTGAAATTAACTGGATCAGTATTTATTCCTTTATCTTCAACTTGGACCAAAATGACTGGAGACTTCAATACTTCTCCTTGAAGTTGTTCTAACTTGTCATTTAGTGACTTCTTGTCACTTTTAAGTTTCTTAATTTGCGTAAGTAGGGTTTGGATATGATTCCTTAGACATGAAAGTTCGTCATTTTCTAAATCGTCGACTTTTTCCTTAGTATCCTTCTCTTTATTTTTGATTTGTTCTAACAACCTTTGATTCAAAGTTTTTAAACACAAATTTTCTTCTTTCTTCAACATATTCTCATTGAATTTCTCCTTAGAACTTTCGTTCTCTTGCTTTAATTTTTTCTTCTTAATCGTGGACTTTTTGATTTGTTCAAGTAATTTTTGATTATGGTCTCTTAGGCGCAAAATCTCTTCATTACTTTCAGTTGATTTTTCATGAAACTGATCTTTGAGATCTTTATATTTCTTCTCTGATGCTTCTTTCTTTTGTTGAAGTTTTCCGATTTCTTCCTTTAATCATTTTATTTGCATTTGCACATTGCCTTGATGTTCTTCTGAACTAAATAATTTTCCACACCTTGGACATCTTAAATTGCATTTTTTTGAATATAAACATATCCAATTTTGTTTAAACAAAATGGACATTTAGTCCAAAATAGTGATTGTTGTGTGGGACTCTTCTTGATTACTTCCTTCATTATATTTGAATTAAGCTCCATTTTTCTTGACTTGATAACCTTCCTTGGTAATTTAATTTAATTATATATATATATTTTCTTTTTTAAAACTTCGACTCGGGTTTGGAACCGGCCGAGGGTCGACTCTGACTCCGACTCCGGCTCATCCTCGACTCGGCTGATTCGGTTTCAATGACTCGGTCTTTGTAAAAAATACATTAAATATTAATTTTTTGTAATATTCCTAATTAGCCCAAGCTAATAGGAATATTTCATTTTGTGTTAGTTTTCTTAATTGATGAATAAAATGTAAAGGAGAACATAAAAACTCCTAAAGACATGAAAAAATCAATGCCCAATGTGAACAGAGGCAAATCAGGGCTGTTTCAATAAAATACACTTGCATGTGAACAAGGGTTGAGGAGATTGACTGGGTCAACAAGACCAAATCACAGCACTATCTAGATACAATGTACCTCATGGAGGGACAACACAGTTCTAGAAGGAGGCCCTCATGTGAAAGGAGATAATTCATCAAGGTGGTTTAGGGTTTGCCAAAGCTCTCATCTTATAAGAAGAAGGGGAAGGCTCAAGAGAAGGTTGTTCATGATATTATATTTTCAGAGTATATTGTCTGTTTAGACATATCTCATTCTCTTGGTTGTTTAGCAGAGAATTGTGAGGATTTCCTGTTTAGGAATTCTCTCTCCTTCCATTGAGTAGCTCTTGGAGGGCATTGTATTTCTGTTCAACTATCAGGCATATGGCCAAGCTCCATGTCCCTTAGACAGCGTAAATCCTGTGTGATTTACTTGTTTCAGTGAGCTGCAGCAAGTGGAAACACTAGATCTGCTCAGATCTAGATTGTCCTAGTGCCTCTTCTTAGTGAGTGTGTCTTTTAACCTCCTGGAAGAGTGTATTAGCAATGTGGGCTTCAGTTTGTGATCTTGGCATCAGGCCAAACTATTCATCAAGGGCACAGCACAATTTCTGTCACAGAACTGCGTTACTTTGCAGAGCAGAGTTGTAAGGGGTTTTGATATTCTCCTGGAGGAGAGATCTCTGGTGAAAAGGATCCTTCCTTTCACTGTGGTGATCCATGGATTGGCCAACCAATCCATGTTCCCTTTAGATCTGATTTATGTATGATTGTAATTACTGTAGAATTTCTGAACACTGCTGCAAATCTGTGATTTAGATCTCAGATCTATTCATTGATATTCATCTTTTGTTGAGATCCCCAAGGGGAGTGTAAATAAGAGCCTCTTTGGCATCAAGATCTGAAATAGATCTATTATTTTGCATATAGATCTGCTCTAGATTTGAGATATAATGAAACACTTCTTCAGCCTTCTGAAAATTACGCTATCTAGCTCTTCAGTCTTAATACCTTGTACAACACCTCTATTTTGAGGGTTTATTCATGTTAAACCTCTGTTTTTCTCATGTACATTATATGAGCCATATCATAGACCTGATTTACTGATGTTTATAACCTATTGCATCTAATAGCTTCAGAAATCACCCGCATAAGTCATGGGGATTGGGCATTTTTAAGCCATATCGAGAGTGGTAGATCTATTTAACATAGCTAGAGTCATTTGTTTCAGCCCAAATTTGATATGTAAGTCTCATATGACCTAAGCTAAGGGATCCCACTGTCCATTGCCCTTATTTTTACGCAAATCATTGAAGTTAACGTTTTTAGGCTAAAATAGCTGCTTTTCCCCACTTTTTGGATCTTACAATGAAGAAGAAGTTGCTGCTGTAACATCAACTGATGATAATGTGTTTCTTGACACATTTCATGAGTGAATAGAGTGCTGCTGCTCCAGAATTGGATTTACTTATTGTTGCAGTCCCATTATTGGGCATTTTCCAGCCATTCTAGGTGTGAGAGGCTTGTTTATCTCACCTAGTTTGCTTGGTTTCTGATTTCCTCTTGGATTTGGATCTTAGATTATCAGATCTAAGAGATCCAAGGGCTAATCTTATTTGCTGTAGCATACATTCCTAAAAAATAAGTTTTTCAGGCATGCTTTGCTAGCAATCCCAATTTGGGGATATTACATTTTTTTAATAAAAAAACATAATTTTAAAGATTTTCATTCATGTTTCCAAACACAAGGCATTATAATATAGACAAAAGACAACATATGATCAAAGTAGGTTCATGAATATATCCATTATATCAAAATGGCACCCAGTGCACTGCCCAATACACACATGATATAGAGATCAAAACAAAAAACATAACCAAGGAGGCTTTAAATGGCCTCTACAACAAAACATGACTAGTCACTACTTCTAGACAACGTAATATCCTCTGATTCAGACTTTGAATCATAGGGGGAAACCCATGGTCGCTCCTTCTCCTCATCAAGATCCTCAACTAGAACTGTAGCACTAGCACGTTGAGCTTGAGATAGACGAGCTATGCGCTTGTATCGTGGCTGACTAGAGGAAGTGCTTGCGGCTGCAACTGGAGGACTTGGGGCTGTGCCTCTGATTTAGACCTTGAATCATAGGGGGAAACCCATGGCCGCTCCTTCTCCTCATCAAGATCCTCAACTAGAACTGTAGCACTAGCATGCTGAGCTTGAGATAGACGAGCTATGCGCTTGTGTCGTGGTTGACTAGAGGAAGTGCCTGCGGCTGCAACTGGAGGACTTGGGGCTGTGCCTATTACTAGTAGATCTGCATTTAGCTGAGCCTCTACTTGTAAATCGAAGCCCAACCCCACATCAATATCCTCTTCAGAGTCAAACTCTGGTGGACGAGTCTCCACTACCCAATCTGTTGTTGGATCAATAACATCCAACACAATGGGATCTGAATCAGGTCTTTTGTTCAACAATTGGTTGCGTCTTTGTTGGAGGTTGTATTGGACATAGACTAGATCATTTAATCATTTTTGCTCCAAACGATTTTTCTTCTTCATGTGAATCCTCTCAAAGATAGCCCAATTGCGCTCACACCCAGAAGCACTGCAAATTTGACTCAAAATGTGGATTGCAAACCTCTGCAGTTCAAGATAATGGCTACCAAATATCTCCCACCATTGCGCTGCAAAAAACATAGTTGTGTAATGAGTTTCAGTTAGCTCAACAAATTATATCCAACTTTTAAATTATAAACAATTTTACAAAATAATAAAATAAGAATTTGAAAATTGATATCCTTTGTTTACCTGATTCATCTGATTCCCTTCCAATCCTTGCAAGGTTCTTGCTAAAGGTACATGTGGCTTTGCTGAAGATAGTGATCTGATTCTGTATCAACAACTGGTCACTCTCCTTGGGGATCATGCAATCAATGCAGTCAATCAATCCATCTCTAACCTCCCTAGTCAAGGCTTCTTCTGCCAGAGCTTTATAATGATACCTTGGGTTCAGAGAATACCCAATTGCATGTATAGGGCAATGGAGTTGATTGTTCCATCTTTGATCAATGATTTCCCATATGGGCCCATACTTAGCTACTCTCTCCTTGTATGCTGCCTATACTTGTTCCTTTGCTTGATACATAGCCTCATAAATGAAGCCCACAACCAATCTTTCCCCATCCACCAATCGCAACACCTTAACCAGTGGCTCAACAACCTTCACAATCTCTGCTGCCTTTTTCCAAAATATTTCTTCATTAACTTTCTTTTTCACATCTTTGCCATCCTGTTAATTTTGGGCAACTAGGTCCAAACTCCATGTTGCACTGCTCATATGACAATGGTCATATTTTTGTTGGATTCCTCTCTCGGAGAGGTGCAAGATTGATCTAAAGATCATCTTGATCGGATGAGCAGAACATTGATTTTGAATTTATTTTCCACATGTAAAAGGTCGGCCAGATTTATCCCACATGCCTAAGAGATGTGTCACACACCCTCATTGATGAATATAAATTGGAGAGACTTGGAGGTCATTTTCATATCATCTCATCACACATTCTCTCATTGTGATATGATTGGTTCAATAGCCTTTGGAGGCCTTTTTCCCTCACACGTGTGGAGCGAAGCTACTGTTTTCTGCGCTGCTCTGTTTAGGGCTTTCTGTTTTTTGCACTGATCTGTTTAGGGCTTTTTTGCTGCAGCGTTGACCAGCGTTGACCGTGGTCAACCCTTGGTCGTTTGACCTCAATCTTGTGCAGAAATTTCGATTTTAGGAGGCCATACAGCTGGGCACTAAAATCAAGGAATTTCGGGTTGTTTGACTGAAGCCCTAGTTTGATGCGTTGACTTTTTTGAAGCTGCCTATGTTGACTTTTTGCGTTGTCCCTAGTTTGACTTGCGTTGACTTGTGATGAGTCCTCTTTGAGGGCTGTGGGTGTGACACATGAAAGTGCTGGCTGACCGAGAAAGACTTTGTTGGTTGAAGCATCCTACTTATCGCCGTAACGCCACAATATCTCATATCTTTGCTGGACAAAAGGAATTGTAAATCTGATCTATATTTGGCTTGTCTTCTATTGATCTATTATTGTGTTCTATCAGCATTTTACTTTCAAGTTTATGTGATTGATATTTTGTATTGGGCCTAAGAAAGATTGAAGTAAAAGTGCATCAAGCATAGAACACCATGGTTATCTAAATTTAACATGGAATCAGAGCCTTATGGCACCTCGCTGTACCATATCCCGGATAAAGTGGTACCTGATATCAATATGCTTGGATCGATCGTGGAACACGAGATTCTCAGAAAGACGAATCCCACTCTGGTTATCACAAAGGATAACGATGGTATCTAGCACATGCCCGAACAAATCACTGAAGAGATTTCACAACTAAATAGCTTTACAACAGGCCATACTCGTTGCAATGTATTCGGCCTCAGCGGTGCTCAAAGCCACCGACTTCTACTTTCTGCTCATCTAAGATATCGAAGCAGAACCCAAGGTGAAGCAACATCCAGATGTGCTCTTATGATCCACCACACTGCCAGCCCAATTGGAATCAGTATATCCATGGAGTCTCAAACTCTCGGTAGTGTATCTCAGCCCATTGTTGATTGTGCCCCAAAGATATCTGAACAGATTCTTGGCACCAATCCAGTGAATGTGATGAGGTTCAACCATATGTTGACTCAAAGTGTTCGCTGCAAAACATACTTCCGGATGGGAGTTCACTAAGAACATCAGGGCCCCTACGAGTTGTCGATACTCGGTAGGATTTGCTAGCAGGGGCCCAACAACATTTCCACTCAACTTCTTAAAGTTGAGTTCCATCGGTGTCGACACAGACTTACAGTCCACCATACCAAATCTCTCCAGCAGCTTCACAACATATTTTCCTTGAGAAAGGAAAACCTTGCCTGGCCTCTGCCAGACCTCCAAGCCTAGGAAGTAGTTCATCAGTCCTAGGTCTTTCATCTCAAACTCGAAGCTAGCTCCCTCTTACACTGATGAATGAGAGGGTCAACACCTGTCAGGAAGAGATCGTCCACATAGAGTTTCGGATCAACATTACTTCGAGTGAAACCCAACTTCATCAAGTAGCTATTTATCCTCTCGTACCAAGCCTTCGGGGCTTGCTTCAACCCATAGAGGGCTTTCTTCAACATGCATACATGGGTGTCTCTATCTCAAACTTCGAACCCCAAAGGTTGCTCCACATACACCTCTTCCTTTATAGATCCATGCAGAAAAGCAGTCTTCACATCCATCTAATGTAGACTCTATCCTTGCATAGCAGCAGCAAGGGAAATAATAGATCGGATGGTGCTATAGCGGGCCACAGGTGCAAATATATCATCATAATCTATGCCTTCTTTTTGAGAGAAGCCTCGGGCAATGAATCTTGTCTTGTACTTTTCAGCACTTCCATTAGATCCATGCTTGATCTTATAAAGCCATTTCGAGGTGACAACAGATTTGTCCTTTGGTCTTGGGACCACTTCCCAGACATCATTTTTCATAATGGACTCATATTCTTTGTGCATAACATCCTTCCAAACTTGATGCTTTACGGCTTCTTCAACTGTTCCAGGCTCAGATTGTATTATCGTACTCATGGCTACTAGATACCCTTGGTATCTCTTCGGCTTCTTGCTTTCACGTAATGTCCCCCTTGGGGCAATATGTCTCTCGGCATCTTCGAGAGTATCCCTAAGCCATGAGTGTCTTTTCTTATTTGAAGGAGGTGGATCAATGGGATCCATAGGTCCTTCAACATCGGGCATCAGGTCATCCTTTGGCTCTTCCAACTTCCCTGCTTCTTCATCTTATTTGTCTTCCTTGGAGCTAGGAAGATTTCTTACTTTCTCGAGGGTAGCATCTTCATCGAAGGTGACATCGTGACATATCTCCACTTCTCTTTGACTAGACACATCGATTCTATATGCCTTCGAAGTTTCACTATAGCCCACAAACATTCCCTTCTTTCCATAAGCATCCAACTTGCTTCTCTTTTCTTTCGACACATGAAAGTAAATAGGACAACCAAAAACTCTAAAATGAGAAACATCAGGTTTCTTACTAGAGAAGACTTCTTCAGGAGTTTGCGAGACCATTGACATTCATTCCATTCATTAATGGAAAACACCTTTTGCAAGTTTCTATGTTGGGAAAGCATAGATTGCAATCTCAAAAATCTGTTGCAAATCTAGTGATGGCAGGCCTAATAATATCCTTGCCCCTTCTGCGTTTCCTCATCAGGTTCAAAATCCATGAGTGATTATAAATATATTTTGTTATGGTTTTGGCATGCTCTACAATGTTCTTGATCCAATCTATTTTACCAATATCTTCAAGCATAAGATCTATGCGATGTGCAGCACATGTGGTCCAAAAGATGTTTTTGTGTTTTTCCTCTAACATTTTACCAGCAAGAACATAGTTAGAGGCATTATCTGTGATGGTTTGAACAACATTAGCCACCCCCACCTCTTCAACAACCTCATTCAAGAGCTGAAACAACAAGTTTGCATCTTTCACCCTATCAGATGCATCAACTGATTTTAGAAACATGGTTCCCTATGGGCAAAAGATAAGAAAGGTTATGATGGTACGGTTCCTCTGATTAGTCCATCCATCTGACATGATGGTACATCCTGTTTTTGTCCATGATTTTTTGAAATCTCTCAAATATTCATCAATGGAAAAAATCGCTTTTTGCAAAAGAGATCCCCTTAACTCATGCATAGTAGTGCCTTTGAAGCCCTTTCCAACAACATACATGGCATCAAACATAGGTTCATAATATGGTGAATGAGAAGCATTGAAGGGGATATCAACATCATACCACCATCTAGCTATGTAATCACAAGTAGTTTCTCTCAATTCTTTCTTCCAATGTTGATCTAAAGTGGGCTGCAGTTGACCTCTATTAGCTTTAGGACCATGTGCACCATCAGATGGAGAGGAGGGTGTGTAAAAACTTTTGATAGTACCCTTAGTTTTCATTGTACCCTTGCCCATTTCTTGAATAGACTCCAAAGAGGGAGGAACATAGCGAAAGGGGTTTGATGCATCAGTGCAAGGGATAGATGAAGAGCCCTCATAATCAAAATTGGGGTTGGAAGCCATCATGTGTTTTATATTCCTCTTCCTCCCAATTTCAGCCTCTATTTATTTTTGCCTAGATTTGTCTTCCTCAAACCTCTGAAATTGATCTCTCAACTCCTTCCTAATTTCCCCAATTTCTTCTATTGGTGCTTTACATGGAGTAATTTGGCCTCTAAGACCAGCCAAGTGCAGTTTCAGCCTATGAATGCCCCCTCAACCCCCATTACTTTTTCTCTTACAAAATTTGCAATGCATTTGATCATCAACCATCTCAGCATATGCCCAAGTAGCATCTTTCATTCTAGGAGCCATTTTGGACTGATATTTGGACTTGGAAACGAAAGGTTTAAATTTGAAAATGAAAAAAAAAAAAACTACTCATTCTATGTTCATTTCTTTCACAAAAAGTTATGTTTTCAAGTTTTAGATTTGCCAAAAAAAAAACAAGCAAAGGCATATTTTAGGAGTGAAAAAAAAATACCTCTAGGCTCTAGCCTCCTCAATCTTGTTCCAACAAACCAACCCCTCAATGCTGCTCCAATGAATGCCCAAGAAGCTCCCCAACGCTGCTCCAAAGATTGCCCAAGAGTCTCCTCAAAGCTGCTCCAAAAACCAACTCCACAACTCTTCACAAATTCCTCACAAATGCTCACTCAAATGCAATGAGATAGTTGTGAGGAAATGAGAGGGGTTGGGTACCTTTTATAGGACTGGGAGGGGTTAAAGGGCATACCAAAACCCTAAAAATCCTTTGAAATCTGATTTGGGGTCCATTTTGGGCCGTTTGTGGGGTCTGTGGCCGACTATCTGTGGTTCGACTGGTCTAACTCGGACTCGGTCGAGCCGACCGGTTTGTGACTTAACTGGTTGAGTTGGTCTCGGCTGGTTCAGTCACAGACTGGTCTCCGGACCGATTTTTCTATCGAGCCGGTTTGACCAGGGGGTTGGCTCGGTCGGCTCGGCCGACTCGGCCTATTCGGAGTTAGTCCGACCGATTTTTAAAACAATGATATATATATATATATATATATTTATTTTAAATTATTCTCAACAAATGGTTTTTTTTTTTTTAATTCTTAAACTCTTTATATATTTATATATATATTTAAACTTATTTTTTTTTTTTTAAAATTTATTTTGTTTTATTTTTTCTATATATATTTATAATTTTTTTTTTCTTTTTGAAAAGTTACAACCCTAGTAAGTGGCTATTCACCTCTTTGAGGTATAATATAAAATATATGTCCACTTATGTGCCTTTGACTCGGTTAATTTTCTCCATGTAAAAAAGTAAAACTTACCATTCACACAAAGAGATTTTGTATTCCTTTTGTTCCTCTTTTAACTTCAAAATACCATGGAAATTACTAGGGTTGCTAAAACCACGAGCTTATAAACCACTTAATGAAGAATTATGATAATCTTATCTACTCTTTCTTCTCTTACGTATAGTTTTAAAGAATTTGGAAAGATTCCTTTTTGACTTTATCATGCACTTTTTATCAATAATGTAGAACCTTTTTATATAGATGAATGTTCTTCTTCAAAATTTACATCGGATTATTTCTTTTACTAGAATCATTGAAATGCCAATATCCAAAGGTATGCGCATACTATGAGAGTTTCCAGTGCGAGTTGCAGGCAGGATGTATTGAAGTTTTGTAGAAGGAATTTTTGGGTTTCTAGATCAATTTAGCCAATGCAGAAAAAATACTGGAGCTTTGCCATTGTTAGGCAAGCAGTTGATGTACTCTTTAATTTGTTGAATAATAATAATAATAAAACCCTCATCTGCAGAAATCGTTTTCCCTTCGGAGTTTTTCTAGTGACATTTGTCCAAAAATTCAGTGTCCATTATTTGTTCGTGTGTGCATAATGTTTTCAATTTCCGTGCTTAATTATTTTTCAGTGAAGTCGTAGTTGTGTATTATTCAGTATTTGCCACAAGTTATTTGTAGAAGACAAATAATATAAATAGATAGGTGAATAATAATTAGTAATTGCAACAATAATTGAAAATTTCCCAAAAGGTTGGGATTGAAGAACACAACTCTATTACCAATGTAACGAACAAAGTTCGTATACGCATGTCAAATAGTCCAAGATAAATGGAATATAGTAAACGAATCCATTTTAGGAATAAAGAATATATTTTATAATTGTATGAATGAAGAATTAGGTTGGTTACAAATGAGGGCCTTGCTTATATACTAGGCAAGGTGCCCCTTCATGAATAGTCATGTCCTTTGGGACATGCCTCTGCAATAATTAATTATCTAATTAATCATTATTATGATAATTATCATTTATATTGTTATATTCATAAAACAAATTTTGAAACTACGCTAAAAGTGAAATTTCAATAAATGAAAAGGAGCTAAACTAATCTAATGCTCATGCTAAAGATCTTATTCAATTCTACCATACCCTAATCAAAGAGAAATGAAATATGCTAAGGTAAAATCATAAAGCAATGTAGCCAACGAATTAATTCATCATGACGATGGATTTTAGCTCAATGTTTGGTTGCCATAAAAAATAATGAAATGTCAAACCCGTGGAGGGCATATGTTGAAAGATCGTTTGTATCATGGATACCTCCTGTAGTGGGATGATTGTCATGTAGAAGAAAATCACAGAAGCGCCAAGGTCCACTTGTATGACTGCAAGCTTTTTTGATACATAGATCGATAGGGCTCATATACTCATTGATCTTAATGCCAACATTGCACCACTCATTCATGCTATTTATTGAATCATTCAACAAAGAGGGTTTTGATAGCGGCCCCAATCGGCACATGTAAGAACATTGTTGTTTTTCTTAGCAGCCCCTAATCTTATGTACACACAAATGATGAGAAAATTTACATATAGTTGAAATGTATTGGAAATCACAACTGACAATTAGCTACTTTCACATGTGAGGTCGAAAGCCACTGAAGTATGTCTAAATTTGAAGATGTTGTGGCCTACCCACAACTACTAGGTTGAGATCATTCCTGTTAAATGGGTCTTTCTACACCTTAGAGTCACATGTCAAGGACATCCATTGTTGGAAATTTCGGTTGGATATTGAATGTAGAAGTCCCATTTCTGCACCTATACATAATACATATGTTGGCTCTTGGAATAACTTGGTTGTTCAGGAGGCCAAAATTTTGTAATTCGACATCGCTTAGTGTCTATCCCATATGTAGGATCACCAGTGAAGCTGAAATTCCATAACATCTGCTAACTATGATGAATGCATTAATTTCCATTTCTTTATTGTCACCATCCATTTCAAGAGCATGTTGATTTTTAAATCTAGATTTTCCAAATTAGTAGGAGGCATGTCATGCAGATCTGAGGGGAAAAGGAGAATCTGAACAGGCACAAGAAGAGAAAGTTTGAGGGTTTTAACCCAATTCGAGTTCATCAATTTATTCTCCAGTTTATTTGAGTGTGCTACATTTCCAGATTTTCCAGAGATGGCTGCAACAAATTTGGGTGATCAAGATAGGTTGGATGTGTTAGAAAATCAGAAAGGCAGAAAGATTCTCTTATATTGATAATTACTTGTGATATTCTTGTGGACTTATTATCTTCTCTTTATGTTCTTTTATCCTTGTTTTATCAAGCAATCATCAAAACAAAACATGACGATCAACGACACCAGATGTAGGCACTCAGCCGGGGCCAAAATCCCTTTCCAGGGGAAAACCCAATGAAACTCTTCCACTTATCGAATTGTGATAGACCAAGACGTTAGACTTGACCAAAATACCTGCGTCCTACACCAATTCAACTTTCCAAGATGATTCAACACACTTCAGTAGTCTCTTCTTGTCCAACAACTTCAACCCAATTACAATCTAGAATTCCAGCCCTCCCAGCTTTAGAATTTCGGCCCCACTGCAGCCCAACAACTTCGACCTCCCCAACAACTTCATAATTTTGCACGTGTGAGAGTAGAGAGAGAAAATTTGACTTCTTTTTGCTTGACAAAGACTTCCTTCTCCTTTGCTAGGGTTTTCTTCCTCTTCCTTGAACTTTGCACCCTTTTTTGGCCTCCAGCTACTGCAGATCGAACTTGTTGATGTTGTGCTTCAAATGAGTCGAGTCGCTGCCCTATTATAGTGGATTCTACGTCCCTAATTAGGCCGACTTGTCTAGCTTAAGGCCGACTTGGTGGAGGAGGCCTAAATGACCTGTTTTACATAAAAATAAATTTGTTTCTTGATTGATAATGCCCAAAACGGGTTTGTTACATTATGACATGGACAAGGACACTTGACATAAACCCTAGAAGCCTACAATGGAGGCTTTGACTTAAAAACATTGACCCAAGCATGATATGCATGCTTTACTAAGTCAATAAAATTCCTTTTTATTTCTTTTGACAAATACATTACATCGTGACTCAAATATAATTATGAAGACTGACACTAGTTACATTTTTCAGCACACCCTCTTAATTAGGTAGGTATTCATAATTATATATATACAGAGGTACATGAAGATCTCAAAGTGACATACTCTATGAAGAGTTTACATCACACACAGTGCTACAGATTAGATACTTGGCCAGGGTACTCTAATCGAGTGGGACAAAGGTGTACTCAAGCTTTAGTCTCTCTAGGTACCATCAGGCTTTTCAGCTCTAAAACCAACCCAGGGATCTAGGTGCGTATCCAAGGTCAGAGCTCCATGACCAATGCCACCCTCCCTACTTTGGGATTTAGACATCAACACATAGGCCGACCAGATGTCCTCCCAAGCATCTTGTTGCCACAAGATGCTTCATCTCTCCTTAGCAAGTGTGCTTCAAATGTTCAATCTTTTAACAAAGAGATCCTGCACAATTACAACAACAATCAGTAATAAACCTTCAAACATATATACAAGTAAACAAAAACCTTTGGGGTCCTCAATCATCCTGATGCTACTTATATCATCATCAGGTTATCCAAGTGCAACTTATCATAAGCTTTCTTCTTTTATTTCTTCAGTAGCACCAAATATAGCCTCAATACTTCTCAAGTATTTTTTAACTTCATGAATTCATGAATATCTGTGTAGTACTTTAATTCTTTGGTTTTATTCTTTCTTCAAGGTACTCATTATCATTGTCATAATATGCCCTCCCTCTCAACATAGGAGATATACAACTACCTTATTTTATAACATTGGAGAGAACTTCACTCTTTCAAGGCTTCATTTCTTTCTCATGGCATCAAGATCATCTTGATCATAATTATTCTTGCGGGTTCCTTCATCATGCTCATCATTATGAACATCTTCAGTATCTTGAGGATCATGTACCTGCAAAATTTTAATAGCAAGTACAACCAAATACAAATATACAAAAGCATGAAGTTAACTATATCAAAATCGCGTCATTATAATGGAAGCATTAAAACAAGCCTTAGAAATCAAAGATTCAAATACCTAAACTAGTTAGGTTCATAATTAGGAAAGGTTACATCCTTTTATTTTCTAGACTTTAACAATTTGCTAGGGTTTTGTTATAAATCCTAGACTTCATCTATAAAGCCTTAGATATCAACAACTTAATCAATCCAATCATAGTACTATACATCAATATGCTTTTAGAATTACATGTCAAGCTCTACTAGGGTTTGTTGCAAAGCCTAAATATCCTCAAAAACTAAATCATATTAATAAATGTAATTCCAGGGTCTTACTATCATGCCCTAGAATATCCACCTCTACTAGGGTTTTGTTACAAACCCTAGATTTCAAAAACTAAAACATGAATATCAATACTCAAATTTTGGATATGTATGAGATTAGATTGTCCTTTACTCCATCTATTATCAAATTCATTGCCAAGATGTCAGTTTCCTTGAATTTCTCCTTGCTGCATCATCTGTAGGTTTCTTAACTTTTCCTTAAACCAAATCCAAAACTTTATGCTTAGCGAGAATAAGATCTATCCTCTTCTTCCATGCCTTGTAGTTGGAGGCTCCTTCTAGTTTGTTTTCTGTCTTCATTGAGGTTGTCATAGTCTCTATAGATAGTAGGTTTCTCTTCTTATATGATCCTTTCCTTAATGACCTTCTTTTGTTCCTTCCTTCTTAACTAATCTTTTAATTGAGCTTTAAGTTGCCTTTTCCTTCCTTCTTCACCATAGCTCTGATACCATGTTAAAAAATCGGAAAGGCAAAAAAATTCTCTTACATTGATAGTTACTTGTGATATTCTTGTGGACTTATAATCTTCTCGTTATGTTCTTCTTTTATCTCTATTTTATCAAGCAATCATCAAAACAAAGCATGAAGATCAATGACACTAGATGTAGGAAGTCATCCAGGGCTAAAACCCCTTTCTAGGGGAAAACCCAGTAAAACTCTTTCACTAATCAAATTGAGATAGATGAAGACCTTAGACCTTACGAAAAGACCTACCTCGTCCACCAAGTCAACTTTCCAAGATGTTTCAACACGCTTCATTAGTCTCTTCTTGTCCAACAGCTTCAACCCAGTTACAATCCAGAATTTCGGCCCTACTGCAACCCAACAACTTCGACCTCCCCAACAACTTCATAATTTTGCACGTGTGAGAGTAGAGAGAGAGAATTTGACTTCTTTTTGCTTGACATGGACTTCCTTCTCCTTCGCTAGGGTTTTCTTCCTCTTCCTTGAACTTCACACCCTTTTTTTGCCTCCAGCTACTGAAGATCGAACTTGTTGATGTTGTGCTTCAAATGAGTCGAGTTGCTGCCCTTTTATCGTGGATTCTGCCTCCCTAATTAGGTTGACTTGTATAGGTTGAGGCCAACTTCGTGGAGGAGGCCTAAAGGACCTATTTTACATAAAAATAAATTTGTTTCTTGATTGATAATGCCCAAAAAGGGTCTGTTACATTATGACATGTACAAGGACACTTGATATAAACCCTAGAAGCCTACAATGGAGGCTTTGACCCAAAAACATTGACCTAAGCATGAAACCCATGCTTTAATAAGTCAATAAAATTCCTTTTTCTTTCTTTTGACAAATACATTACATCATGACTCAAATACAATTATGAAGATCAACACTAGTTACATTTTTCAACAGGATGGAGCTTCAAACTTTGGCGTTTGGAAAGCCAGGATGCCATTCCTTTTTGATGAGTATGGACTAAAGGAGTATGCGGAGAATGTGATCGTCGTACCAACATATCCACAACAACTGGCTACTTATAAAAAGGAGAATGCCAAAACAAAGAGGATGATCCTTGATGGAGCCAAGGACCACATTGTTCCACATATCCACAACGAAGGAAATGTGGGATGCCATAGTAAATGCCATTGTAAAACTGTGCCAGGATCCTTGAGAGAACATGAAGATGATTCTTAAAGAGAAGTTGAGGACAATCAAGCAGTAGAAAAGAGAAGATGTGACTTCCTACCTCACTAGAATTTGATTTGTCAGAGGTGAGTTAGTTGCAATTAGAGACAAGCCTTAGTGATGATGAGCTAGTGTGTATAACACTCAATGGGTTTTCCAAGGAATGGAGCAAGTTCATCCAAGTGATTGTTGGGTGAGACAAACTTCCGATTTGGGATCGCCTATGGAGTGAATTCATTCAAGAGGAGCTAAGGCTCAACTTGGTCAATGGCACCAGTAGTAGTGGCAAGACAACGAAGGTGTAGAGGGAGTAGGAAAATGTCGTCTTAGCAAGAAAGGGAAAAGTGAAGAAGGGATCTTGTAAGGGTTTCAACTCAAAAGGGGAGAAGAAGAAGGACCTGTCAAAGGTCAAGTGTTATGGCTGTCATGAATTTGGCTACTATGTCAGTGATCCCCACAAAGGAAGAAGAAGGGAAAGAAGCAAGTTGCAGCTTCAATAGATGCAGATGAGCTCTCCAACAAGATGGAGCAAGAATTCACATTAATAACTTTCTTGTCTAGCTTGTGGTATTTAGATAGTGGAGTGTCATTTTACATGACAAGAGTTAGAGAGTACCTCTCTAGTTACAAGGAGGAGGACATCAGGTTCCAAATTTAGATAGGTAATAAGTCCAAGTGAAACCCAATTGCGAGAGGGACTGTTCTATTTCAAAGGGAGAATGGCAAGCAGATACCTATCCATGATGTGTTGCATATGCCAGGATTGGGGATGAACTTGATCTCCATATCAGTCCTTCAGGACAAAGAATACAATTTTGTCTTTAGTGGGACGAAAGTGTTGTTTAAGCATAAGGATTAGAGATCACCTATAACATTTGGAGTGAGGAGTGGCAGGCTGTAGAAACTATAGATGGACACTCCTACGACACTAATTAGCAGCAGCAGTCTAAGGGACCAGGGTGAGCTATGGCTTAGGAGGATGGCCCATATCCATGATGGAGCACTTAGATTGCTTCGTGAGATGGTGACAGGTGTTCCAGAGGTGAGCATAGAGCACGATGATGTGTGTAGAGGATGTGTTTTGGGGAAGTTTGAGAAAGAAAATTTTCCAAGAAGTGACAATAGATCGTAGGGGGTACTTGACCTTGTGCATTCAGATATATGTGGACCGATGTTGACGAAATTTCTCAGGGGGTATGAGTACTTTGCTACTTTTATCGACGATTTATCCAGGAATACTTGGATCTATTTCTTGAAGACCAAGGATGAGGTCTTCGTTCTCTTTCAGGAGTACAAGGCTCTAGTGTAGAATGCGACAGGTAGAAAGATCTGGACTCTTGGGTTAGGAAATGGAGGTGAGTACACCAACAAGGAGTTTCGAAAGTTATTTACCAGGTCAAGAATCAAGAGAGAGTGGACTGTTCTGTACAACCCGCAACAGAATGGGGTTGCTGAGAGGAAGAACCGGTCTATTTTGGAGGTAGGGATAGCGATGTTGTATGACCAGGATCTCCCACCTATTTATGGGAAGAGGTATGCAATACAATGGTTTATATCCAGAACATGGTCCCACATAGAGAACTTGGAAAGATGACACCCGAAGAGGCATTCACAGGGAAGAAGCTAGATGCGAGTCACTTTAGGAATTTGGATGCCTAGCGTACTGTCACATTCCAGGAGACACATGATCGATATATGATCAGACTGTAGAATGAGGTTACTTCATTGGCTACAAAGAACCTCAAAGGCATATAGGATCTTCATACTAGGTTCCAGGAGGATCATAGTGAGCGGGATGTCAAGTTCATGGAGGACAAGGCATACAAAAGGTCTCGAGGGTTGCTAGCAGTTGAAGATCAGAGTGAGAAGCTAGCAAAAGCTTCTAGAATAGAGCAATAATCGAAGGCAGCAACATAGCACGAGTACATTGACCAGTACGAGCATGAGTTCAGGTGTGAGCACTTCTGATTCTTCTTAGAGCATGGAGCAATAGATGCAACAAATCCAGGAGATGCATCATGAGGATACAGAGGTGGATATTCCTAACTCTGTTGTTGGTAGGAGGAACTAGGAGGTTCAACAAACACTAAAAGATGCTCAAGTATTCGTAGGGACTCCTAGGATGGGCAGGGGAGAGCGGAGACAACTAGAGCAGTACATTGGCTACATGGCATTGATTAGTCAATTGGTGGATAATGAGCCTTCCAACTATCAGGATGCTGCACAACAACAGGTGTGGTGGGATGCAATGATTGAGGAATATGCCTCAATCATGCAAAACGATGTTTAGAGGTTGTGTTGAGACTGACAGACAAGGCGGTGGTTGGATCACGTTGGTTCTACAGGATCTAGCATGGTGCAGATGGTAGCATTGAGAAATGCAAAGCTAGGTTTGTGGCCAAGGGGTTCTCTAAAAAGGAGGAAATAGATTATGAGGAGACATTTGCTCTTGTGGCCAAGTACACTTCTATACGAGCTGTGATCTCATTAGAAACACAGATGTGATGGTAGATATATCAGATGGATGTCAATATGACATTCTTGAATGGTGAACTAGAGTAGGAGGTGTATATTGAATAACCAAAGGGCTTTTTGGCACACATCAGAGAGACCCACGTGTGCAGGTTGAAGAGAGCTTTGTATGAGCGCATTGATAAATACATGTAGGGCATGGGCTTTGTGAAGTGTGAGGCGGATGCTAACCTCTACTACTTGGTGCTTGGGGCTGATGTTCTCATCCTTGTCCTATCTGGGGCTCATAGAGGAGTGGAAGAGGGATCTTGCAGTTGAGTTCGAGATGAAGGATTTGGTGCTCATGAACTATTTTCTTCATTGTTTTGAAAAATTTCAATGTGGCATGGTATTTTCTCCTCATCACATGGATCATTTTGCGACCAAGTTGACTTTGATTTTAAGACCACTTGCATTAGGAAACGTGAAGTGCATTGGCAATGTGAAACTGTTGATTTTGATGTTGAGAACTGTTCAAGGCATATTGCACCAATGCCAAGGTCACATAAATACTCGATGACATGAGTAACCATGCAGTAAGACATAGGTGCACCTTGATTTAGGGTGGATTGGCCTATACACTATTGATCACTCTTACATAACCAAGGCTCTCACAAACCATGAGTCGCAATGAAATCCATTCAAAGTCCTCTAATCTTATCACATTTCTTCTGTTGCTGAGATTTTCTCTGAAGGGTGAGCTGGATATTGGCACCCTAGTTGTACTCAAGATTCTGTTGCTTAATAATACACAACCCTCAAATCTACTGCACCGGTTTTCTCAAGTTGGGTTTTTCTGGGTACTTAATCCAAAAATAATTGTGTCAAATGTGGATGTTTTTCATTGTATTTTGTTCAATTTGTTTCAACACTTAGATTTATTCCACAACATTATTTGTGTAGACTGCTTCAGTAATTACGTTGATATTTCACTGTAATGAAATAATTATGGAAAATAATAGAAGTAATTTAGATTTGTTGCAGTAGGAATCCAGATCTAGGATTTTTCACAGTTTAAGAGCAGATTTTCATGCAGATGCAAAAGTTCAGTCTGCACTTCCCAAGCCCATAATCCGACATTGGGAAGAGCTTGTCCATAACAAGCACAAAACTAGTCTTGGACATGACAAGGATGCGTCCTTTTATATTCCAGATTACTCAAAATCCATCTAGTTTTAGAGTGTTGGATTCCTTCATGAAATTCACCTTCAGATGTTTCAGATTCTGTTCCTCTTCCACATGAACAACAACAAAATGTTATATGCCAACATTGTGACTGAGTTGGCCATATGAAAAATCATTGTTTTGATCTTCATCCATGTGAACACTGTCATAAAACCACTCATTCTTCAAACAAATGCTTCAAAAAAAACCTGGAAGAACAAAGATTCATCTTGGATGGATCGCTTCTCGGCAATGGGCTTCAACAACCAAGAAGATATTTCTGTCATATGTCAGAACTTGTTCTAGAGTACTGAACAGTCTTGTAGTTGAGTTTTCTCTATCTTCTCACCTTGTATTTGATAGGGGGGGAAATGATGGTCATATACAAGTTTCAAAGGCACATCAAGCGAGCCTGAGCCACAACCTGCCATTAAATATTCAAAGTTGTAGCCAGAGACAGAGATGCCCTCGAGCATGCCTTTGTTTGGTGGTCAGCGCTAAACCATCTATGCGCGGTTGAGCTTCTCCCTCTTCAAAGAATTGGGGACACTTCCTCTAGCATAAGACTTCAACTTCTTTCCAGTTTTGGAAGAGTTTCAAGAATTGCATTAAGCATTCCAGAGTTGGTGGTCATCCTGATACCACTGCAGGTTGAGACCTCCCTTTTCAGGTTGAGGTTCTTCCTTTTTACGCAGGTTGCAAACATTCCTTTTCCAGGTTGAAGGTCTCCCTCTTCAAGGCATTGGGAGCACTTCCTCTAGCAGAAGACTTCAACTTCATGCTAAACTTGGAAGAGTTCTGAGAACTGCATTTAAGCATTCCAGTGTTGGCGGTCATCCTTAAACCACCTCCTTATGCCAACATTTCAGGTAGCACATTCAGCCTAGTGCTGCCATGCATATTTTCACGTTTTGTATTACAACTCTCTTCTTGGACTCATACATACCCCTTTGGATTAAGGGGGGAATGTTGGACACCTAATCCGCCAAGGGTTAAGGTGTGGGAGCTGAACGGTCATAGGGAGTCCAAGAGACCTTGGAAGATGAATCCAAGTGTCACAAAAATGTATTATAAATGCATATCTCTGTTAATAGAAAGGTAATTCATGTTTTATCTTTCACATCCTGTCTTCGCCATGGTTGTGTTTAACAGTTTTCACAATGCCTTTGACTTGTGACCTTGGACTTACAATGGTGATAATGCAAAGTAAAAATATATGTGCCCCTGCTCACATGAGGGGTAGCACTACCCATCACCAAGATGCCATGAAAGGTTTCTTTATCAAAGCAAGGATGGTAATAATGTTTTTCAGATAGTTGCACGGTTGCACCTTCTGACTCTGTTTCCTCCTCAATCAAAAACTCATCAGAGAGCCACCATTATATGTTTTCTCCAGAAGAAACCTCTGCCAAAGATGTTTTAAAGGAAACTCAGTCTCCAAAGCCAACTTTATTTTTAGGGTTTGATTCAGGAAATTTATAATTCTAACATCTGGCATTTCCAGATTTTTAGTGGTACAGGAGTTTTTCTACATTGATAAGAGAGTTGTGGTAATTGATTTATCTCCATTTCAAAGAAAATCCTTCATTGTTATTTTCTCAAGGACTGATACAGCAGATAAGAGAGACTAAAATTAGGTGTTGCCCCAAGGACATATTTCATGTTAGTCAGCCACTGAAATTTAGCTTATGAATGTCCAATCTTTTTTTAATCTTTGTTTTCTACATCACACGTTACCAATCATTTACCTTAAATCTTTTAATCAAGATTGGTACAACTAGAAGTTAGTAGATTTTCTGAACTTTGTTTATTAATTCCAAAGTTGCAAATCTTACTTCATCGTGTTTTTGCTGCAATGAACGGTGTAGACTTGCACTTGATTTCATTCAGCTTCCCACTTGTGGCTACTAAGTAAGCATCTGAAATTCTTATAACTTTCTTAGATATTTTGACTGAGGCTGTCCCGACTAACTGGTATTGTCAATGAATTGAGCATGATTAATATATTTTCCAGAGTAAAACTGAATCTCTAACAACCTCATTCCAACTTATTTAGACTTTGGTGTAGAATTCGAAACATACTTGCCAGATACATAAATGAATTTGCTGCCGGTCAAGAGTCAGTCGATCCAGCTTATATATATATGAAAAAATTCAGTACGACCCTGAGAGGAATGTACAGCTCTCCCATACCAAAATATGTAAATTTTTTAAAATTTTGGAAAATTTAAACATATAGATTGACAAAGTTATAGTCTGTTTGGCTGTGGTGTAGTGGCAACTTGGAGTGGTTGTTGTGACAATGATTCATCTTCAAATCCTGTTGGGCATGCTTCTCCCCTATGTGGGGTTTGCTGGATGTGGCTATTGATTTGGTGTAACATTTGGGCAGATTATTGTATGGGGTTGGCAAGGTACCAGCAAACACTATTGGGTGGGTTGAGCTTATTTCCAGATTTACTGCCCATAAAACAATGGGTTCATATTGATTAAAAACTATAGAAAAAAGTATATATTTTATGCTATAAATTACCAGTGTTGCGAACATCACGATTGGGATTAAATTGGCGATGGGAACAAATCGGAAAAAAATCGTAAAAATCGGGAAAAAATTGGTAAAAATCGAGAAAAAATCGGCACATACAAAAATATTCATTTTTTTTTTTAAATTTTAAAATTTCTAAAGCACCTCAAGGCATATCTAAAGCATCCACAACATATTTTGAGGTTACTAGTTTGAGTCCCAACTCAGCCTCAAAATATCAACAAAAAATATAATAATGTATCTCATATCATGAGTCATAATGTCATATACAAATGAATGAACCAAATAACTAATACCACTGATTTCCTCTTCCCCTCTTGTAAGAAAATGTAACAACTTTCCCTCTAGATGAAGAAGCTGGTGGGGCTGGCAGTGAAATCTGTTGAGAAGCTGAAGCACCGGGAGTCATAGAAGGTAGACTATGTCCTCTACCAGTGACAGGGGTAGGTGGTGTCACCTCTTGCTGATCCTTCTCCTCCTCCCCCTCCACTACCTCCTGCTCTAACCAATCAGGGGCCGACTCCATGATAGGCCTCTCAGCCTCAACCCTCCATGCAACAATGGTGTCAATCACATCCAATGAGATGGCCTCCACATCCGGTGTCTTCTCAAGTTGCTTCATCCACAATCTAAGATTGTAGTAGACGTAGACCATGTCATTAAGTCGTTGGGACTCCAACCTGTACAAGGGTCATACATTAATAAATTATATAATATAAATAATAAATTAATAATTATAAAAAATTTATTTAATGAATTAAAAAAATCAATTGGAATATTTTAACCTGTTGCATTTTTTGGTGTGTATTTTTTGAAATACACTCCAGTTGCGCTCACACCCCGAGGAGCTACATGTTTAGCTGAGTATTCAAATGGAAAACCTTTAGAGATTGGGTATTCTACCACCGTAGCTTCTCCACCATGCATTTACAACAAATAAGATAAAGTTATAAACATAAGAAAAATAATGAAAAATTGAAAATTGAAAGTTGAAGCAAAGTATGAAGTTATGAACTTGAAGAGACATTGAATTTTGAAACAAACTAAATCTTAAATGACATTTTAGTATTCCTATCCTAGATAGCCATGTTAAAGCTAAATGTGCCACCTGCCATTTTGTTTATTTCCATTTCTTTGGAGATTTTTGCACGTTCTATTGGAGATGGCTCTATCTTCTGAACACAAGTGAAGAATCCATCTATGACCTCAACATCAAATTAGAAACCACAGGAGTAAGAAAATGCGGGGTTCAGGAAGATCCCTGCAGTATGAATGGGATGATGGAGTGTGTTGTTCCATCGCTCATTAATCACTTCCCATACAAGAAGTTGTCTCTGAAAACCCTCATCCCCCTTATCTTCATAGTAGCTCTGAATGGCTTCTTTGATCCTATCCATGGCCTCCTACAAGTAGCCCATTGTGGGCTTCTCTCCATCAACTAATCGAAGAACCTTTACCAAAAGTTCGGTAATGTTGCACACCTCCTGCACTCTCGCCCAAAAGCTTTCCTGGTATGAAACTAGCCTGCATATGGCCTCTCCCTCTGGTTTGCAGCTATATATCAAAGCTCACCACTTTTCTGAAAGAAACATTCTCTTCACATCCCACATAGAATTCAGGAGGGATCGAATATATATGAAACTGGTGGCAAATCGTGTAATGGTAGGGCGGACCAACTCCTTGTTGAAGCACAGATGCATGATTATATATATATTTTTAATGCTTTTTGATGATTCAACAATATCCTTGACAAAATGAATTTTTCCTATGTCCTCCAACATCAAATCAATGCAGTGTGCAACACAAGGTGTCCAAAATATGCTAGGATGACTTTCCATAAGCATATTGCCAACAACATAATTTGCAGCATTGTCTGTTATGACTTGGACAACATGTTGTGGACCCACCTCCAGAATGAACACATTCAATAAATCACATATTAATTGTGCATTTTTGATATGTGCAGATGCATCAACAAATTTCATAAACATTGTTCCCTTGGGACAATTGACCAAGAAGTTAATAAGGGTTCTACTATTTTGATCGGTTCAACCATCTGACATCACAATGCATCCTATGTGTGCCTATGATGCCATTAACTCCTCCATTCTCTTAGTGCAGTCAAATTTTTTATTTTGAAGAATGCGCCCTCTATAGTCATCATATAAAGGGGCTTTGAACCTTGGGCCAACAACAACAATAAATCATCCGCTGCCTGGTAAAAGGGTTTGTTCTTGGCAACACTGAAAGGAATATCACTCCAAAGAAAAAAGTTGCCCAACAACTTGTCAGTTTCTTCGATTTTTTTTTTTTAATAATTGAGGAGATTGATGGTTGTGCACCAAGTGTGTGGTTCTAGGAACAAAATATGATGAGGCAGCTACGGGGTTGGGTGTAGAAGATCCTGACGGTGAAGAACCAGTACCACTCTCATGGTCATCTCCCAATCTTGACACTCCACCCCATGCTATTTGATTCTTTAGAGCTGCCATGGTAAGTTTAGTTGTTTTTATTTCTTCCAATGATTTGAGGGCTTTTCAGATGATTTCTAGAATTGTATTTGTGCAAGGCTCTACCTCATGTCCAAGAATTTGTGTAAGGTGGTACTTCAATATGTGTACCTCCCCTGTCATATGGTGTCCACATAGGGTCCAATTTTCATGGCATGTTTGTAAATTTGTTGAACTCTTGAGTTTTAATGTAAAATGAAATTTGAACTTTGAAAATTGAACCTAGGGCAGAAGAAGAATTGCAAGTTCAAAAAATAAAATTAAAATTTACAATTTTACATACAACATTGAATTTTTGACCAAAAAAAAACCCCTCAACTCAATGCAACAATAATGACAAAAAAATACAAATTCAAACCCAAACAAAAATGATGGAAAGAAACTAGGGGCACAAGAAGAAATGAAACAAAAAAAATCTAACAATCAAATTTTCGCATTTTTGACCAAAATAAACCCTCTCCACTAAATGCTAAAAAAAACACAATCAAATCGAAACAAAAATCATGGCAAATACAGGGGTGATAGAAACTCAAGGAAAAACAAGAAAAAAACAAAAACAAATTGCCAAATTTGATGCCCATACCTGGAAACCACACTTTGCTGAAGAAACTTGGTCCAAACTTGATTTTTTTTGGCTTGGGATGCTAAATTCCTTCACTCTTTTCCTCTCTTGCCTTGGTAGATGACTTCTCCTCCTCCTTCGCTGTCTCTCTTGTCTGAAAAAATGACCAAAAAAAATCGAATTTTTCATTTAAAAAAAGTTGTTGTTTTCCGCACCCATGATTTTTTCAGGTCGGATCACGATTTTTTCGAAATAAAAAAATCGCCGAAAAAATCGGCGATGTTATTGGCTCAGCGAAAAAATCGGCAATGTTATCGGCGCAGCGAAAAAATCGGCGATGTTATCGGCGCAGCGAAAAAATCACGATTTTATCGTGATGTTCGCAATAGAGTAAATTAGAAACCATCAAACTTTCATCCTTATTCTTACCTCCTCTTTTTTTTGACATTTTGTTTCTTTCAATCTGTACAACTTGATTTATTTTTAAAATTTTACCATATGGCATGGATACGGATACAATTCAGTCAATGATATGCTGAGTTGCTGATCATTCTCTACCGGAAAAATATGACTGGATCATATTTCTACTGTATTTTCGCATAGGAAGTTGCCATACGACCAAATTTTGGTTACTAGGGTTGTAAGCATAAGAAAATACATGGTTGGAGACAAGAAACCCCTCTGTCTCAGACAAGCCAGTTGGAAAACCAATAACCAAAACCAAGAACTGAATGGTATCTATACAGGCCTTGATCAATCCACTTACTAATGAACATGGATTTACTCAATATATGCACAGGAAAATCTTTATTGCACTGCCTATGTCTCACTTAACAATATTTTAGGAATTTTGGACATCATACTTAGAAGTGTTGCTTCTTTGATGAGAATAATGTTAGCCAACAACCATCTTCCCTTAACATATTCTCCTCGTTTATTAATGGAAGACATGTTATAAGTTCCTTCTATCTGCTAGCTGCCATAGTCACTGTTTTATCCAGTAATATGAAGAGTTACGTTCTACATGGAATCAAGGCCATGTGTTCTACATGCTATATATATCTCAAGAGAATATGCTCTCGTTTCTTTTGGAGTCGGGGCTAAAATGTAATGTTCAGGGTCCATCTCATTATAGGACACTGACAATATGCCACTGAAGGGAGTCTTATTTCTGATTGGATTTGTGATTTATTCTCGTGAAGTTAAGGATGTGGATGAAATTAAATGAATTACCTAGTTATCATTTACTTCTGGTCTTCAGAAGGACTCTTTCTATTTTTTTTAATGATCGTCTTTATTTCATTTTTCAGATACAATCGTTTTTAGCTGGGGTTCCACGCATTGTGATTGGATTCAGGTACATTTGTTTCAAATGTTATTTCCTATAAATTTTATGTTGATTCAACTCTTTTCTGCTTTAGCTTGATATATTAATAAAATGCATTTTCATTAATACTTGGGTACCATCACACGATGCAAGAGTAGAATTTGATTTAGCAAACAGATATCCTTGAATTCTTGTAATATTCTCAAGAGATGTTCAAGATTAATCCTCTAAATCCTCTACTTCCTAGATTTTACATCTTGCAGTTTAACTCTGAAATGTCTACCCTCTTAAATCCTGCAGCCTCTTACCTCCAACCATTTCCTTGTATGATGCTTTAGATTAAGTTGTAGGTTATTAGCTTGCATTTTCTGATACAATCACATGATGTAAAAATGCTTGGACCCACTTTCAGGTCTGGATTAACCTTGTACTCCAACTCGTTCAACTATTATACCCCTGTAGATAATCTTTGGGTTCCATCAAATAGTGGAAGATTAGAAGTTGATTTCACAATCAGATATCCTTGAATTATCAAATCTATTTTCAATAGGCATTAGAGACTAATCCTCTCCAATTCCTATACATCCCAGATCTTACATTCAACAGTTCCAACTCTGAAACATATTTGGAAATCAGTCCTTAGGATTTTCACCCTCTTACCTCTGTGGATTTGTTGTTTCTCAGAGGCTTTCTGGTTGCTTCAGTTGATGGCCATTTCTTCGGATCAACTCCCCCCTTTTATGTTTTGGATGCTACAGATCAGCTCCTACTCCCTTAACAGGACTTGGACCGAGTGATTAGGGAGGATATCCACAAGTAGTAAATCTAAGCCACTTGGACCTGACTGTCCTCAAGCGCCTTAGCCCTAAGACAACATTCTATTTTGAGCACTTCATGCGACTGAGGGATGATCTTATTAAGAGACCCAATTGTATGTGTAGAAATTGCATGCATACTCTCAAGATCCCCTTGATCAATCCAGAGTTGGACTCATCAGCTTTAGGTTAAGATAAAACACCATCTCTTGCCTTGAGAGGGCTTGTCGGTGGTCTGGTTCTGATAACATTGGTTCATTGTTCATTGCTCATTTTCAGTTTTCACTTTTGAGTCTTGACTCTAGATACTGACGACTTTAGACCAAGTCTTTGATTCCTCACTTTTTACTTTTTACTATCTGAACCAACCTGGCTTGCATGGCACTGATTTCTTTAGCATGATTTGACATTATCTACATTATCTTTGCTTGATTAATTTCCATGTTCTTAATCATTTGTGTCAATTCTTTAATAGGATCGTGATCAACCTCTTTAATTTCTTTTCCTTTATATTCACGAGATTTACTTGGACCTCTATCAAAACCTGGAATCTCAGATTTCTGAGACGCTTTCCTACATTGTTCCATTTCTTCAGCCAAAGTCTGGGCAGCCTTATAATCGTTAGGCTTAGCACGTATCAGCTCATAAGAAGTATCATTGTTAAATGCATCGAGATAATACTCCAAAAGAGGCTTATCAATAGGTTTATAATCTTAAGGTAAATCTTTAACAATACCATCAAATCTTTTATTAAATTCTTCCAGAGTCTCATTTTCATTCTTCTTTATGGTGTTGATAGCACTAAGTAAGTGCCTTTCTTCTTTTTTGTCTCCATACTTATCCTTATACTTATCTCGATTGCAATGAATCAAACGAATTAATAGGCTTCTCTGTAAACCAATCCAAAGGATCTTCTTCCAAAGAAAGGACAAAGAGGCTCATCTTCACATCTTGATGATTATAGTTAGGACTTCTAGCATATTTACCCAACCAAGAGCTAAAAGCTTTGAGATGAGCTTTAACATTAACCGCGTTATTGCCTTGGAAAGAGGGCAACTTGTCAAGACCATTATTAGGGAGATCATGCAGATAACCTTGAATGTTAGCAAAATTACAAGGGTTGAACAAGTCCATGATGTCTTGTTCAACTGGGTTAGAAAAAAGCAATTGAATATTAGGGAGAGCTTCCTGTCCAAGATTTTCAAGGAGTCTACGAGAAAGAAGCTTGTGTAATTGAACTATAAGATCCCTTTCAGGTTTTGGAGTAGGATTATACAAAAGACTTGGTTTCCTTCTAGTAGAGATCCTTGCAGAAAATGTAACAAGTGGAGCCGCCACTTGAACAGGAACCTAACTCTAAAAATCCAATATGCTAAGAACCAAAAGTTAAATAAGAACCGATAGTTAGTGAAGAAACCGAGTCCAAGTAAACTTATCCCCGATAACAACGCCAAATATTGTTGTCGCCTAAGATGTACACCTAGGTGCGGGAAAAGTTTCTAACCTCACAAGGTATAATCTTTAAAGCACAACCCTCCAAGTAGGGGCTGTCACCTGTTCCCTACTCACTCCGTTTAAGCTTTCTCCTAGATAAGCTAAAGGGGGTAGTCCTTAAGAATGGTTAGGAAGGGAAAACTTGTTGCAACAACAAGTCTAGGAGACTAAGGGCAAGACAATTATTTATCTTAGAAACTTGATTAAAAAAAAATATTTAGCAAGTTTGATTACTACAAGAGCAATGTAAATATTTAAGAGACAATCTCAAGAAGACAATGACTAGATTAACAACGATAAACTAGTGCCTTATAACAATGCTCAATTAGAGATTCAACACTTGCAAAATATAATAATATTTCAATGTTCCACCAAGTCCCTTGGAGGTGGGGGGGAAGGGAGCGGGGAAACATGGGAACGGCCTATGCAAAAGCTCCCTACCAATTTTCAGGGAACGTGGGGGACGTCAGGGTCATTGAAAATTTAATATTTATGATGTAATTGTTTTTATGTTTATCATTATATAACACTTACATCATGAAGGATAAATGATAAAATTATAAATCGATGAATCATATAACTGAAACAAATTTAAAAGTTAAAACTTAAAACATACATCATACAATCATACATGTAAGTTTGTAAGTTTGTAATTGTATAATCATATAATGTAACTACTAACAATGTACAATGAAAATAAAGTTTAAGACTTCATAATATATCAAGATTCAAAATAAAGTTTAAAAATGAAGTCTACAACTCAAGTTTGAAACATAAAGCTTAAAAGAAAATAAGTTAATAACATAACCTATGAATATCAAATGATATCATCATAAATGAACATAATTGCTCAAGATAATGCCCCACTAGTCTCTGCATCCAGCTGCTGCACGAATATATCAGGATCAACCATGTCACCATCTGAATCAGAATCACTTGGATTCTCAAACATGCTAAGTGGCACACCAACCAACCCCATCTATGTCTCATCAAGTCTCTCCTCCATATCAACCTGTGCATCATCCTGTGGATCAACATCCCATCGTGTTGTTGGTCCCTTCAAATACTCAGGTGTCTTCCTATGCTCAAGACGTAGGGCACTGTGCATAGCAACTAACTTCTCAACGCTTTTAGAGGTAAGCATGTTCCCCTTGATAGAGTGGATGCAGCTATATGTGGACCAATTCCTCTCTGCTGTAGAGGAACTAGCAATCTGAGACAACAAATGCATAGCTAGATGTTTGAGCTCTGGAGCATCTCCATTCATCCTCCACCAACCAACCGAGTCATCTTGGGCTAGATCTATGCGATCTGCTCAAGTACCACGTGTGTTGAAGGGGCCACTAAGAGATGCAAACTAAACAAACTGTCTTTGCAACTTTGCCCCCTCCTCCTCACTGTACATCTTTGCAATTGCAGCTAGGAAGCCATTCTTTACCTCTGGATCATTAATAGGAGGCACTCTCCCAGGCCTTTCAACATACCATTTTGGGTTTAATGCATATGCTGCCATGTGCAAAGGTGTGTTCATGTGATCCTACCTACACTGAATGATGGGTCGAATATGGGATGTATCTAATGAGGGCTCCCTCTACTGAATGGATGCTTTCACACGACCCAACATGCTATCAAAGGTCTCATAGATTTCTCCAAGACTAGGAGAATTTGAATCAGTGTAATGAATGACCTCCACAATAAGGCCCAGGAATGACACCAAATAAGCACAATCCGCTCACCAATCATTGTCTAACACCTGAAGCTTGACCTTCTTCCCTGAGTCTGTCTTTGATTCTGACCACCTTCCCCACTTTGAACTCACAACCAAGGATTGTAGTGGTGCTTGTACCTTTAACATCCTCTCTAATAAGAGAAAATAGCTAGCATATCTAGTATCAATGGGCTTGAGGAAATCCTTCCTCGTGTGAGCCCTGTACATGGCCAAGGAGGTGTGGTGCTTGTAGATAAACATCTGCACATCTCTAGCAGCTGTCACCAAATTTGATATCCACTGCATTTTGCTGATGTCCTTCTCTGCATTATTAAGTGCATGCACACAAGGAGTCCAAAATATATGTTGATACCTGCTTTGAATCAATAACCCAGCTGAAATACAAACTGCTGTTGCATTTGTCACAAATTGCACCACACTACCAACCCCAACATCCTCTATAGCTTCTCGAAGAAGTTCAAATTGGAAAGATGCATCCTTGCGCTTTCCAGAATAGTCAACAACTTTAAGAAAGAATGGACCTTCTCCAGATGTCACTATGATGTTGATTAGCGGGCGTTTTTGGATGTCAGTCTATCCATCCATAACAATAGAGCAACCAAACCTCAACCATGTTTGTCTCACTCTCTCTTTTTGCACATTAATTTTAGACACTTGTCTATCTAAAATTGATGTTCTTAGCTAATGTTCTCCAGGCGGTACATATGAAGGTCCTATTTTTGCAATGGCTTGGACCATTTCCTTGTAATAAGGTGAATGAACAACATGGAAGGGAATTCCATTGGCAAAAATAAATTTGCCAATTGCATCATTTGTGTCATCTCGATCTAGAACATTGTACATCCCAGACACTGTAGCACCCATTCCAAAAGAACGAGATGCACCTATAGAACCTGTAGCACCCTTTGCCTTTTTTGATGAAGCACTGGATGGATCAACATTTTTGCTAGAAAACAATCCTTTTGAAGTAGCTGCCCTTTCTAGCCTCCAAAGTTTCTCTTTTAGAGTCAGAGTCATGTGCTTTGAGAGACACATATTGACTCCTTTACCTTTGATTGCTAAAATATGTTGCTTCACCTTGGTATAACTGCCAACAAAGTGATGCCCACAAATATTGCAGACCCAATCATGTGAGCCACCACCAACTTTTGGATTTTTTTAGGAAGTCTGGTTGCATAGATTAGAAGTGGTTTTTGATGATTAAATGTCCCCTTTGCAAATTTTTCTAGATCTCTTGGTGGGCCTTCATAATCTACAGGCCTATTTCCTGCTCTCTTGTGACTGCTTTGAATTTCTTCTTGTGCATCTTCTGACTCATTAGCACTATAGGTGTTGTCACTGTTACCACTATTATTGGACTGACTTTGGCTCATAGTTCCGGCTTGGAATAAATATTAACTTGTAACTTGAAACTTCAAACTTGTAGGCTACAATTGCAAATAATTTAATAAATTAAAATTTTCAATTTCGAAATAAAAAAAAATTGATTTTTGAAAAAAAATAATTTAATTAGTAGTTACTGTGTTACAAACGTTGCAATTTTTTTTTTTTTTTTGCAGCGTTTGTAACACAGTAACTGTGTTCACTGTTATCATTTATAAATTATGCCTGTCATTTTATATGAAATTATTGAAATTATGCTTGTCACATTAAATGAAATTATTATTTAAAAATTAAAATTAGTATTACTCTTTAAAATTAATATTACCGTTTAAAATTAAAATTAAAATTAATATTATAGTACTATTTAGTATTAACATGGTTCGAGCCTTACCTTACCGGTAGCATGGGAGGGCAGCGCTAAGTGGACTTCGGAGGCAGCGTGGGATGGTGGAGTATGGACGGTGGCAGCAACAGCGAGCAACAACTTGACGAAGGCAAGCAGCCCGAAGCTCTATGGAGGCAGGAGGCAGCAACGACGAGGGAGGTGGAGGGTTAAAAGTTAAAACATAAAACAAAAAAAACAAACCTGAATAAAAACCTAAAAAAAATTGTTTTTTTAATTAAAACAAATTCATTTTTTGGGCCTTGCATGCCCCCTCACGCCCCCTCAACCCCGAATTTGGAGGAAACACCCCCCTAACGTTTCCTGTTTTTTAGGAGCATGGGGAAACACCTGCGAGACGTCCCCACGACCTCGGAGCGCGAAGGGGCGTGGAAACTCTCTCCCTAGGTGGGGAGACGCAACCCTGTGTTACACTGTAATATTTCGAGTCACAAGATATATAATGTTGCAAGACAAGTATTAGTACAGGAAATGGCATAATATTAAAAGATGAGCAAAAAATATAATTTGCAAGAACGAAATTAAATCCATGACAATATCAAATGGGCAATGAGCAAGGAAATTAAATGACAATAGAAGAGAAGTAATATAGTATTGCAAGTAAAGAGAAGTAATATAATATTGCAAGTAAAGATAGAGTGCTCACAAAATGCCAAGTTAAAGAAAGGTAGATAGATGAATGCAAACTAAGCTAGGTGGAATGTAAGATCTTGGTAAATTTTAGTTAAAATGCCTAATCTAGATAAATCCTTTCTCCTAGTGTTGGACATTGGATAAACCAACGCTCCCCATGTGTTTCGCGACATGGACTAACCGCCTCTCATGGATCCTTATCTCTAGCGATGCGATCATTGACTAACACTTGCGGGTTTTGGTCTAACGACAATCGTGATTCCCAACAAGTGGTATCAGAGCGTAGGTCACGAGTTTGATGCACACTCGGCTCGTGTTGCAGGGGAGATTGTTGGACATTGGATAAACCAACGCTCCTCGTGCGTTTCACGACATGGACTAACTACCTCTCGTGGATCCTTATCTTTGGTGATGCGATCGTTGACTAACACTTGCTGGTTTTGGTCTACTAATGGTAATCGTTATTCCCAACACCTAACTGTTTTGAGGCTAGTCTCTAGAGTAAGTTCTGGAGAGAAAGCAAGGAGAAGCAAGCTGTGGCTTGGTTAACGATACCTCTCCTTGAGATCTAACCACTTGACGCCTCCCTGTGGCTTTGATGACTGCAAGGTCACCGTGTTAACCACTACAGAGGATCTATCCTTCGCAAGCTACAAAAAAAGGTGGTCCTAACTATCTTTCAACCAAGATCATGCTTGGAGGTAAATTTTAAGATGCAAAATCCAACTCTAGAGTGCAAATATTGATGCAAGATTTTAATGGGATACAATGATAACAATATTGCTTCAAGGAAAGTAAAATGCCAATATACTTGTAATCACAAAGTAGATAAATACTTCAAAGCACAATATTACTAGCTAATTACAATAATCAATGAAATACTTGCAAAAATAATGACGATTAGAATGTTAGGAACAGTTACTCAAATACCATTCAAGTGTGCTAATTAGGTGTGTTCTTTATGTATTTAGACAATTGAAATAAGCAAGAAATTTAAATGATGAAAGCACAAATTTAGGATGGCAGATGAGATCGCTAACTTAACAATTAGGAAACACTACCAAATCTAAAAAGACAAATGAGATTAAGACAGTAGATACTCAAACTTGTAATTCAGACCAAACAGTCAAAAGAAGAGATGCAAAATTGAGATCCTAAATGCAAAAGAGATGAGATGCGAGAGCAAGTTAGTGAGTTACAAAACCAACCATAAAATCTCCCTTTTAAATAAGGAGAAAAAAGGATTCCAAGGGATTTGAGTACCAAATTCCCAAAAGATAAAATATTAGCCTTTATTATAAGAGGTTACAAGAGAATGAAGTCCTTTAAGGCAAGAAGGAAGGACTTCTTAAAGAGATATCCAAATGATAAAGAGGTCCAATACATCGTTGTTTGATCACACTGTGGATAATCCGGAGATCTCTTCATCAAACTATAACCACAGAAGCTTAAAAACCACAACCCTCTCTTCAAGCTTTACAAGACTGATCCTTTTGTAATGAAATTAGAATACTTCAGGAACAATGGAACATATTTTTCACTCTCCAAAGCTTACAAGCAAAAGATAAATTCTACTATAAAACAGGCTTTCAGCCTTGCTCCAAGTGACCCCTAGAATCTTAGATTAAAATTTATTGTGTATAAGGCAAAATCAATTAAGGTTTACTAGTCTTTATCTCTCAAAAGATTTTGTTATCAATTTTTTTTCTGAATAACTCAACTTTTGCACCAGATCTGAAAAAACTTTCAAATGGTTGATTTGATGCCAAAATTTCACTTATGGAATAATCCTCTAGGCCTCAAGTTTTTTGCTTTGAAAACAATGATAAATATTAAAATCTCTTCCAAAACCACCTTTGTTTACCTCAAAACCACAGTTAGATCCACAATACAAATCACATAAAAATTGCAATCTTGAAAATCCAACAGTTCACTAAAATTTGATGGCACAACATAACAAAGACCCTCCTTAATCAATTTGATGATCACTGCAAAAAATTGAGGTGTTAGCCTTTTGAAAAATAGACAAATAAATTAAACCCCAAAGGCCTCACAACATCCCCAAAAATCAAACTTATTTGACAACTGCCACAGAGTTAAATTTATCACAAATTTTAGCTACAAAAACCTCCTGCCGCTATGAATAAAGAGCCTTCACATTCCTTGAGGTTGAACTAGAAAATTTACAAACTTTTGCCTGAAGAATTTAATTAAAAATAAAAATAAAAAAAATAAAAAGCTCTGCCAACAAAAACAAGAAATTTCTAGGTAAAATCCAATTTAGAAAATCCTCAAAAAAATTCACTAAGCCCTGCAAACGATTCCAAGGATAATTAATTTTAAATCTAAGACAAAACCAAGCCTTTAAATGCTCGTGGCACAAAATAAGGCCTCTAAAATCCAATGTTCCATCGAGTTTCTGGGATGGGGAAACGCGAGAGCGGGGATACATACAAGGGGGACGTATATAAGTGACCCCAAAATTTGGGGAATTTTCAGGGAAACAGGAGGACGTCAAAGTCTTAAAAATTATAAAATTATAAATTATTAAAAATTCAATTAAAAATAACTAAATAGAAAATCTTAATTAATATTCATTGTACATTTAAAGAATAAATATGATCATCATTGCATATTAGATTATTATCATTGATTCATTTATGAATTATCATTTGACATTTCTGCATTATAATTTAAATTTATAAATCTAGATCCTAAAAGTAAATTACTAAATTGAATCCATCATTTGACATTATGCAATGTTCCATCTAAATTCATGAATCATCATTTGGCATGATGCAAGGTGCATCTAAATTAAATTAATAAATTCATCATTTGACAATTGAAATTCAAATTATGCAATGCACATAAACTTATATTATATAGGTTTAATATAATTTCATTTTTAAAAATTTAATATAACTTAATTAATTTAATTTAATTTTGAAGTTTTATCAAGTTTGATGTTTTAATATAGTTTTAGTTTTTCTATTTTTGTTGTTTTTATAATTTGTCATATATTTAAATTTGTATTTTTTTAAATTTTTTTAATGTTTTATAAAAATTATTAGGCAAAAAAATGGGGGGATGTCTCCCCTTGCGTCCCCCCGTCCCCTTTCAAGGGAGTCGTGTTTCGTTGCCCGAAAAACGTCTCCCTCGGAGTTTCCCCGAGTTCCCCAAAAAGGGGACGTGGGGAAAATGTTTCCCCAGGAGTTTCCCCATCCCCAAGACGTGGGGGAGCGCCGAGGCGTGTCCCCCACCCTGGGGGACACGTCCCCGTGGAACACTGCTAAAAACCTTTGCGGCTAAGTTAAATAAGTGTCTTAAAATTTTTCAAAACCCTTAATAAAATCAATGTGACTTGTTAGATTAATTCAACAAAGATCTCTGTGGCCAGTCTAAAAAACTTGCAACAACAAGGGTATCAAATATTGAGTTTTCTCCAAGAAAATATGATGGAAATCACTTAAAAAAAAATTGGTGATTTCTTCTGTAGAAGGAAACGGGGTTAGATCAAATTGATTTTCAATAGAAATAAGACCTTAAAGCTTGCGACTTTACCAAATTTATTCTGGATTTGCAAAAAGAAAACCCAAATAAAAACCCCGAGAGAAATTTTGTAAATTTTTTATAATAACTAACCCTTAAAAAATGCGATTTTGAAACAAAGGGAAAGCTTTAAAATGCTTGCGGCTTGCCCTAAAAAAAAAATTGCAATTAAATTTCCCAAGCCACAAAAAAAAATTAAACCTTTTAAATTTTTTTGATTTAGATGAAGAAATTCCCTTCTCCAAAACTCTTATTTTCAGATCTGCAAAACGAATTTAGATGCACAACACAAGATATCATAAAATATTCACAAGATTATTTACAAATTTACAATGGCTAAGTCAATGGAATATGAGTACTACTTGGTTCCATGACTAGCCAATGATAGCTCTAGATTAGCAGATATTATTTAAGCACAATGATTTAAAGAGATATAAATGAGATAAATAAAATTTTCCTCTAGCTAAGGTCTAGAAACCTTGCAACAAATTCGTTAGATAAATCCTTCAAGTGAAATGGAGTGGATTCTCCCACTTTCTCACTCAAGAGTTGGTTAACTTAAGAAAAAACATCCCCTCACGCTTGAGATCTGATTCAATTCGATGTTTTCTACACAACTCAGAAAGATTTTGTTAGCTTCAGATGAGACATGAAACATATAATGGAAGGAAATTCTAGCAACTTCAACAAAAGCACACTAGCCACCTCCAATCTTAAAATATTTTCCAGATCTAATTACCAATGTAAGATAGCTATGCCCTAATAATTCTATGTAAGAAATGAAGTGACAAATATAATCACCAGTAGAAAATTAAGCTCACAAATTCATTACCATATCCATAAGAGAAGAGCCACAATATTTCACCCCAAAGACTTGTGTATTATTATTTGAAAATAGAGAGAGTTTCAAGACCAAAAAGCTAGAGCACAACATCAAGAGATGTTACAATGAGGAGCATATGCTTCCTTATATAGAAAAAAAATGAGAGCTCTAGAGATTCTTCCACGTGAAAAACGACTAGTTCCATGAAGGTGCCCAAATTTGACTTGATCTTGGCTTATTAAGTGCTTGATCCATGTAAAAATAATTTCCACCGTTGATTGCTTGAGAAAAAATTCGAATTCCTTGATGATGCCTTTTTTCTTTGTTCAAGAAATATTTTTTCTGACTTTTTCTCCTCGAAAAATCGCCATTCACTTAACCAACTTGGACCATAAATTCGATTTTAATTAAAAAATTGATTTTTTCTGGGAATTAATTCCTATTTTCTGGACCAAAAACATTTTCTTGAATTTTTGCTTGCTTGATTTGTGGAGATTCCCTTCTTGGAAAGTGCACATTCCCTTTTTTAATATTTTTCACTTTGAGAGAATTTTTTCTCTCATTTTTATGTTCTGTGGCTAATTATTTAGCCACTTTTTGCTGGAAAAAGAAAATAAAAGTAATTTGAGGGGATAAATATAATTTCAACCCTCAAAAGGTGTCTAAACACAAAGTTGAGGTGTAGAGGTTCTAATTATGAGTGCTCTACCCCCTTGAACTTTTACAAACATTTGATTTTACAATTGCTATCCAAATTATTAAATTTCCTAACCAGTTGGAAAATTTAATATTTAAAAATAGACACTTAGACTCAACCAAATTCTGCGAGACTCAAGACATGATCTAGCATGATAATTATACATAGACTCGATACACTAGGACTCACTTAAGACATCACTATTGAATCCCACCCTAGCTTTGGGGGTATATGTGGAGAAAAACTCTATTAATTATTTCGTGTACAGAATAATGAATGAGGTTAAAAAAGTCCCTAGGATGAAACTTGTTAGCAAAAATTCTTAAGCTTACCTAGGTGTTTTACATGGCTTTATGGACATACTAGAATCATTTTTACAATGGTTCACCAGGCTACAAAACTTGGAGTTACAACTTTGATAAATTGACAAATGATGATGATGAATTTTGGATATCTGATTGCTCGAACATGATGGAATTCCTTTGCAAAAATGTGTACTACTATATGTTAGTTGACACAGAGTGGTCAACGCTGATCACATGTTGCTCCATTTCATCAAAAGAAGGAACCCTTGCATGTGCCAACCTCGATGAGCAATGAACACTCATCATTAAGGGTAACACAACTGCTATATCATTAAAACTTCAAAGTAAGCTCTAACCCTTGAGCTATGAGTAGTAACACAAAGATGAGAATAAGAAAAAGTAAAAGACGCACAAGAGGGGTGGAAAAACAAAGGATGAGTTGGTAACTCATGCATCCACGATTGCTCTCTCCTCACATTTATACACTTAGGATGTGGATACCCCCATCAGTCGGTCCCTTTGTCCATGGCACTTGGCCATGAAGTCTTGTCCCCTTCGTTATCATCATTATTATTCACTAACACTTGTCAATTGAAGAGTTGACTGAGGAAATGTTACTTCCCCTTGGGGGTTGGTAACACCCAATATGGTTGCCCTTTAACCACTCCTACCTAGGGAGAAAACACCATTGCAAGTTCAGGGTCTTAATTTTGGAAGGGGATCTTTATTTGAAGTATTAACTAGCTCGTGATATTCAAGTTTGGTTCACTTAGATGCAATAATGTTTTTTATCCTTAATGACTGGTTTCTTTCACTAGAATCTATGATGTGATTGACAAGGGGTTCAGTACCCCATGTCTTGGGCACCTTCTCCACAGGTACATAGGTCATTAGAGAAGCATACTGACACAAACAGGTGAAGCGTTGAGACTCTTGGGCCTCCTAGCAACAACAACATATGGCACATGTTCCAGAGCACCTCTTGTTCCAAGGGTGTTGGATCACTTCACACTAGATTTGATGATTCTTCAGGATGACACACCTGGACCCAACATGCTCCCTGGTTGGCCTTAGCACTACCTTCAAAAAATAGGAAGGTCTAGTTGCACTTGAGAATCTGTCAACGCTAGAGCAGAGAAGACCACTTTGAGTAGTTGGAAAGCCATGGAGACCACCTTGTGGTGCCCCAGCTAGATCTTGGGACCACAAAGGAACTATTGAGGTGAATCTGAGCGCCAACCCTCAAGTCTTGATATTTTCACATGCTTCTACATCATCCTAGATACCTCATGTCACTTGGACATGCCATTTGTAACTAATTTCTAGCATGATGTTAGCCCTAGAGAGCTAGCGACTCACACGTGTGGGCTAATTAGGGCATTTATTGTTTAAGCTAGTGGGTTGGCTTGTAACTTAAGGTTGTGTTGTAATCAAATTTGTTTTCTAGGGGCTTTTACGCTAATTAGCTCTTGTCCTCATATAAATAGCGGAGAGGATCTTTCATTTCTATTTATCACCACTTCTGACTATTTTTGACCTCCTTGGAGATTTTCGACCTCATGTACCTTTGAGAGATGTGATCTATGGAGAAATTTGTCTCTTGGCACTATTTTGTTGGCATTGGAGAAGATATCTTGGATCAATAGTCGATTATACATGCATTTTATCTTGTAAGTGAACCTTGTTCTTGATAAATTTTTGATCTTATGTCTAATGTATGGAATGCATTGATTATCTAGGGTTTTTCTATTGCACCATTTATTATTGAAGATCAATTGTATAGAATCTAGATATCATCATTGTATGCATTACTCATGTGTGAAATGTGAATGATAATCCCCTTGGTGAATCTTTGTAATAACTCTCCCAAGTGATATTGATCCCTCACAAAGATAATAGTTAGGGTTTTGTTGCAGCATCAGTCATTCTACCTTTGAGAAGAGATATCTTGGATCAATAGTCGATTATACATGCATTTTATCTTGTAAGTGAACCTTGTTCTTGATAAATTTTTGATCTTATGTCTAATGTATGGAATGCATTGATTATCTAGGGTTTTTCTATTGCACCATTTATTATTGAAGATCAATTGTATAGAATCTAGATATCATCATTGTATGCATTACTCATGTGTGAAATGTGAATGATAATCCCCTTGGTGAATCTTTGTAATAACTCTCCCAAGTGATATTGATCCCTCACAAAGATAATAGTTAGGGTTTTGTGCTAGGGCATCAAAACATCCTTACTCCTTTGCAAGATTTAGCTAATCTATTACACACATAGACTCCATCCCAAGGACTAGGCACCAACCTTGTAAATTTGGTGATCAAACCTCATTTTATCCATAAACTTGAAACTCACTCTCTTTCTCTCTCCTAATTTCAACCCTCTCAAGGATAAGCATCCTAACTAGGGCTTAGTGCGAATTGGCCCAGAGGAAGAATTTTAGGGTGGTGGAAGGATTCAACATCGAGGGAAGACTTGGTTGCCCCAAAATCAACCTCCCTTAGTGGCCAATCTTTCCATTTGAAGCCCTATTTATTTTGCCTTAGCAAAACCCTAGTTGGTGTAGAGCTTCAAATTGAAGGCTTGTTGAACGTTCCTTGTTCCATTGGCATGCTAATATAAATTGTTGGGAATCTTTTCTTGATCTATTGATCCTAGTATATCCCATTTGATTTGTTATTTATCAAACCCTAGTTCAATTGTGCCCAAATTTGGTATTACTAGAGGATGCAAGTTGCCTCCCTTTCCTTGATTGAGCCTTGTACTTGAGAAGAGCCATCCTCTATAAGCCTATAGTGTCGCTTTAATCCTTGAACCTAACATATCTTTCATAGGTGGCCTTTATAACGAGAAGCATCCCATTGGTGAAAGTCCATAAAGAGCACGAGGTAATGGCTATAGTGACAGTGAGCCACACGTCGTTGTAGTCACTTATTTTTCTAGTGCTTGTCTTGCAGGGTATCCTTCCCAAAGTCTTGCTAGATTTTGAGGCAGCAAGGCTTACTCATACAAACTCAGTGGTTCATATTATACCAAACCTACATCTTACCTTTGTAACTACAGAGACGGGGGATGCATCAAGTGACAAACCTCTACACCTTCAGATCACCATACCAAATTTGTATGACAGTTTAAAACATGTACCACATTCTAAAATCCATGCAAGAGTTTCACCTCTAAATTTTACCAACAAACTCCAGAGAAACAATGAACAATAATCATTGGAATTAAAGGCGACGCTTATCTAAAATTTCAAGCTAGCAATTGATTGAGGAAAGAGCCTTTTCCACCTCACCATAGGTTTAGCTGCACCAATGCTCTCTACAGTTGGTCACCCATTAGCCAAGCTATACCACAAGGGGAAATTGTCAACTCACAAAAAAATTGGATGGGTGATGGCAACTCTCCGTCACAAGAACCAAATACATTAGGGTCTCAACAAATCTTAGGTGCCTCTTAGCTAGCCAACATGGGCATACAAAATCCTTTCACTGCTCTACAATACTTTAGTAATATCCCTGCCCATTGCTTATCATATTTGTCGACCATGCATCGATTCATGATCCCACAACTCATCTAAGTTCCATAGCTCTTTGATGAGTAATGGAGATGCAAAATTCATTTCTAGAGAGCCCAAAACACATTAGGAATGTTCCAATCCAAGATTTTCACTTTTCAATGTGTATTTGGGCACCCAAAAATCTATATAAACACTCAAAACAGTGCATCAATTTTTCCGCTTGAAAATGGCAGCTTTCAGGTCATGAAAATCACCACTCGAGGCACCTGTGTCTCAAATCTCTCTGGGTATGGCCTGAATGAACTTGTGGATGTGTTATCCACATGTTTTTCCTGATCTTCGCACACCATTAGTGGGTTAACTGTTGAATTTCAAGATGGGTACTTTCACATGATGCCCAATAAATTTTGAGAGTACTCCACAACCACCTCTCACCCTCCATAAATATGGTAGGTGGCTGCTTCAACCACCCATTGCTTCATTTAATGAATTATGGGTTGGTGGGAAAACAAGGTAATAAAATTTTGAATTCAAATTTTGGCATAGATTACTTGGTGATGTTTTTTTAGTGATAGCAAGTATGGTTAATTTGCCATAGCCGCTCAGTAGGTTCCACTCGTGGCATCATAGTTTATATTGGTGTTCACATTTCTAGTTGGCTGCTTAACATTTTTAATTATCAGAGGAATATTTACATCCATATCGTTTTTAATTGCTCAATTTGGTTTATCACAACGTTAACACTTAAATGCTAATACGTGTAATACAATACTATTAACATAGTTACAATCAATTGTATTTAACCCAAGATAAAGAAATTGCGTCTTCAATGTGTTCTCTTAAAATGACAAAAAGGCGATGCTCCATCACGGCCCTATTTAATGGCATGAAAACTCTTCAACAAATATGACACGATGCGACTATGCTTTGATTGCCTTTGACAGTGATTTTTCTGGATGGGCTATTCTCCCATATTCTTGATGGCAGTGATGGTCTTTGGACTTCCCTCAACAACCCATGGCTTTGTCAGCATTTCACTGTAGTGCCTCTTTATATGACCATTGATAACCCATTAAGGAAAATATCATATGATTGGCTTCTTACAACTAATTTCTTTTTGGTAATCTTTTGTCCAATGTGTTTGTGCAGTTCCTTGGTGCCATCTCTGGTCATAAAAGTCTTTTGGTGCTTCCTATTTCCTTGCTTCTCTTTAACTAGGGTTTGCTGCCATGTTTTACAAACACATGCATGGATAGGATTACACATGAATGAGAAAGAGTAGACTTGTTTCCCTCAACAACCCATGGCTTTGTCAACTTTTCACTATAGTGCCTCTTTATATGGCCATTGATAACCCATAAATGAAAATATCACATGATTGGCGTCTTACAACTAATTTTTTTTTGGTAATCTTCTGTCCAATGTGTTTGTGCAGTCCCTTGGTGCTTCCTATTTCCTTGCTTCTCTTAAACTTGGGTTTGATGCCATGCTTTTACAAACGCATGCATGGATAGGATTACAAATACAAATGAATGAGAAAGAGTAGACTTGTTCATCATTAGAATATGTAATGTCTCATTACATAGTAGGAGAGAGGAGTATGTTACGTAACTCCCAAATACCTAACTAATAAGCATTGGTCTGCTACATTAATGACTACATTTAATGCCCCATTATTGCCTGTCGTTATTAGTGAGCATTTATTATTCGTCTAATTCCTAATACATCTAAGTTCTAAATGTGAGAATTATCTCCAACACTTGCTTGGTCAGTTCAAAGTGTGTTCACGCTAGTTGTTAGTTGAGACCAGAGTTGTAGGAAATGCCCCTGCCCCTACACACTGAACCCCAGAATCGCGCACCATGCATAACTATGGCCGAAGCATCACGTAATTGTGCTTCCAAAAAACAAAACCGTGTTTCAGGTCAATTGGGATGGTTCCTGCAAATTCAAAACCATCATGTGTCAAATTGTTCTCCCATGTGTTGCTCTATGTTCCTATCATGCTCCCTGGATGCTCCCTAGGTGCTTCCTGGATGCTCCCTAGATGCTGCCTAGATGCTCCCTAATGGTAATGATAAATTCTTAAATGAAATGTGACATTCTCCTTCATTTTCATCCTTTTACTTAAGTTTTTTTAGCATTACCATCAATTGACTCATGATGTTTTAGAGTGGTTTCGACCTCATTGGATTTCATATGGAGAAAGTAGAAGTTTAGATCCCACTCAAAATACAATAGTCTTAACAGTTTTAAGGATTTCAGGATCAATGGAATTGCAGTATTTCATTAGATTCTATCACGTATGAGGTATGTGATTGGCATTTAATCAAAAACACCAAGCCATATATGTACCTTAGTGTTGGTGGTGTTTATTGTCAAACTTTTTTGCTATGGCCGTTGCAAAAATGTACCCTTCACTCATACTAAAATCATTGATCAGGCATGCTAAGCTTTTTCTACCATATTTTAAGGCTTGAATTAGGCAGTTTGATCAAAATTGGGCAGTGTTGATTGATGTCCCTTGAGAATTGAGGTAGAGATAAAGGTTAGACAAGAGGAGAAGAAAGAAGGGTGATACTAGTGATTAGGATCTAGATATAAGTGATGGTGGAACATCCTTTGTCAAGGAGTGGTGGAACATGCATTACGGTGCTACCCCATAGCTACAACATTTGGCAACATGGGTTTTTTCACAATTGGTTAACATTTCTTCTATCGAGAGGTGTTTAACAAGTAGCTCAATTTATTGTTTTGGACCTTTTGGCCTTCATATTTTGGCGTACAAATGGCCTATTTTGTAAACATAGCTATTAGGTGATGCTATTGTTGACAATTGCTAGATAACCTATTTCATTCCATATGTTAATGGTCTACTTTCTATTATATGACTTGAAAATTTGTAAGTTTGTTTCTAATTGATTGAATCTAGATTCTAGATGGTTAATGCTCGAACAACTAATCATTAATGTACTATGGAGACCATTTCTATCTTGATTTATGTACAAATATGCATGCTTTCATAATTTGCCAACTAATTTGGCATTATGGATGTATTTTTTGAATATAAATGCTGTATATATATATACACACATGCTTATGGGACATTTTGCTTTTGAGGATTTTTGGAAAATGATGCTTTTGATGCTTCGTTTCTCAAAAACGCGCCTGCTTCGTGCAACATTGGTTGAGACAAGCTGTCGTATCCCTAGGGTCTAGACCTAAGTTGCACTGAAACATATATGGGAACAAATATGGATACAAGGTTTGAAATGGATACGACAAATTTTCAAAAAATTTGGATACGATATGACAAGGAAACGACACACACACACACACACATAACAAAATAAGAATTTCATATTACCATTCATCTTTTAAAATCTAGATTCTATATCAGAAAATACATAATCACCATCCTGAATTCAACAAAAACAAATCATCATCATCAATTCAGCATAAACACTGTCATCATCATTATTGATTATTATAGAATTCAACATATTATCATCATCATTAGTAATGTAATCAGAAATGCTACAGCCTTTGTGCCTTTGGGTCCAGCGCCTTCAAAGAATGTCATGCATGGCATATGGTAGCTATCTTCCTTAGGTGGCAATTAAAAGGCCCATGGGATCATTGGGCTATTTCGTCAAGACCTATTTGAACATTTCAATCTTCTCAACGTCAGCTTGGTCTCTTGACTATATGCAAGCAAAAGATTGGCTAGAGAAGATTTGTTATATTGGAGGGATTTATGAAATTAAGAGCAAAATCAATGACAATTAACAAAACCTTAACCAAACTGAAAATTAATCGCTCAAATAAATCTCTTTACGAAGACATTCATCAAACCTTTCTGTTTGTATTTTTGAACATCTATCTTTTTATGAGTAGTAAGAATCCTTGATAAATATATGGAGTGTTTTCGTTTCTAAGGATTTAGAAGAGACATTATGAGACTGTGTTTATAGTTAGTTTATTTGCAAATCTGATTTCTTCATTTTTATTATTTATTTATGGTTAAACAAATTTTCACGCTTTTTAACATTTTAAGGGTGGACTCTGATCATGATTTTCGTGGATCCGTTTCCGGATTTCTGAAAACGATTCCAAAAAAATTTAAAACCCTTGGAAACATATCCAATCCCAAATCCAAAGTTTCCGATTTTTTGAAACGACACAAAAACGTTTTCATAGCATTTCGGACAAGGATAGTACCCGTTTCCGTTTCGGAAGCGGAATCCACGTTTCCGGCAAACTCTTCAGTTGTTTCCGGTAACTTAGGTCTAGACTCTAGAGAAGATAAGACTTTTTCACTCTGCCCTCTTTTAGTGGGTAGAGATTGAAGAGTATCTCATGTTGAGGTACCCAGTTTATTATGATATTAAGGGTATGCACAACTGTACTTTTAGATATGTTTTGACAAAATATGCTCGTCTTAGTTTCTTGGAAAGGTGGTAGCCTTCAGATGTGAGGCACTGAATTTCTTCTTCGAAAACCATCTTAATTCCTTTGCTGTAAAATTGAATATTAATTTCTTACGATTATTGACTTTATTCTTTAGTTATCTGGATTTATTTACTGGATATATTGGTGTGCTATGTATATTCTCGCACCAAAGCTATTAAGTCATTTCTTCTAGCACTTTTGGTTTTCCAAACTCTCTTATGTCTTATACCTTGTAAGTGGCGCTCTTGAATTGGAATTTGTTAATGTAATGATATGTTTTATTTGTTGATACTGTGCAATTTTACAAAATAATTTATTTTGCAAAGCAGGAATGATGGTGGCAGGCTTCTTCGTGCACAGGCTCTTTCAACAAGAGAAATCACACAAAAAGTGAAGGCAAAAAATTATTGGCAGGTGAGGATGATATGATGTTACGTGGATTGTGCAATTTGTATAATACTGATCTTAGCTTCTGGTTTGATCATTCAAAAATAGCAAGAGATTGTATTAGAGGTTTAGGCCCTTTTCCTTTGTATTATTGGCCAAAATCTTTAAAACAGAGGTTTTTTCCCCATAAATCAACATTCACTTTAAAAATTATAAAGAATTCAGTAATTTTTAAGGGGGGGGCGGAATTAACTAGCATCGTCTTTTGGTTGTTTGTATTTTTAATGCTTGGGGGGGGGGGAGGGGAGAATTAACTGGCATCTTCTTTTGGTTGTTTGTATTTTTAATGCTTTTAGTGGATCTTTCCTAGGCAATATGGCCATGGCAACATTTTTCATTGGCTTTTGACATGAATTTATACTGGTTCCCTATCAGGGTAAAGTTTAGTGGTTAATATTTGTGATTTCGATTGAAAATATGTATCCATCTTAATTTATATAGACTAAAATTAATTCACTCCAAAATATTACCAATGTTTTGTATAGAATATATGAGAGCCTAAAAATTTGGAAATATTTAAAAGGTTATCTTCATGCTGTTAGTATTCCAAGCTCACCTGCTGTGCCGAATTTGAGTACTGTAACTATGTTTTCAGGATTATAGTGATTCACCAAGGCTTCTACAAGCAAAATATGGTTCCTTCGAATGTTGTTTGTTCCTTGAAATTCTAAGTTACTGGAAACAGATACGGATACAGATCCATATTCAGATCTGGATATGGATCCAAGAGATTTTTGAAAAGCCAGGATCCGGATACGGTGGGGAAATGCCATTTATAAAAAATATAATAATATCTTTATAAGTTTAAAAAACATATTCAAAGATAAAAATCAAAACCATTCATGAATCACAACATTAGAATTGAAATCATTAGATAATTCATAAATCTGAAGATTGAAATCATGATGCATCACAAAAGGATAATTTTAAATATAAAATTGAGTGTCACATTGATGATTAGCCTATTGATATGATGATGTTGAGTAGGTCTAACTTACATGTCAAAAAATGGGTCTACATGCTTATCAATTGAATATTTCAACTCTACATCGTGATCACCCTGTCATCTTCCTTGAAATTTACCTTAAAATCTAAAAATTCCCATCTTGTTACAATGGTAAATAATATTGTACACTTTTTGAGAGCATGCTATAGTCTATGTATCATTCTGTTCTAAGAGGACTCTTCACCTAGAGTTAGATGGGATTGATATAATTAAATTATTATTGACACATCTATCTTTTGTCTTCTATATATGGTTATCTATGTATTGTCTCAAAGCTTTCCTGTTGGCATTATCAAAATTGAAAATTGGAATTTTGATGTGTCAGACGTAGACCTTTCTTTCTAACATTGTCATGTGCTATACAGCCTATAGGTAATTAATAAATTATACAACTATACAGCCTACATAATTACTAATAAGTAATCTAACTACAAATCCAAATAGATTATTTTCTTTATAGGGTTTTAAACAGGTGGCAAATATCATTAAAAGATGAAAAATAAACCAAAAAGTCTAGCATTATATGCTTGAGAACCATTACGTGAGGAATAGTTGACACATGATCCGTTTCAGTAGCATGGGATCCATTTTCGGGTTTGAAGGATCTGTTTACGTGGTGAATCCTATGTGAATCTGGGTGGACCCATATCTGTATCCAAAACGTGGATCTGCGGATCCAACATCAAGACCCTGTGCATTGAAATTTGAGATTAGTAGAAAATTTGTTCTAGGTCTATATAATGTTAGGGGCTTGTTGTCGCACAGAATGTCTAGGCACTGCGACAACGACTCAGATCAGGGGCTGTCACCCTGATCCCCAATCTCTCTATCTAAGCTGTCTCCTGGCAAGCTAAGGGAGGTAGACCCTAACGGAAATGAAGAAGGAGAACTGGTTGGAAACCAACCAATTCCGGAGACACAGTTAGATGACCAAGTACTTGTTAAGATTAACGTGATTTTACAGATCCAATTAGATTTGAAGTTTAAAACCAGTGCCTTGTGGAGTCAAAAATATCCCGTTATGAAATTAAAGTCAAGTATTTGATATGTAACTGCTGCTTTGGAAAATCAATTTACCATGAGGGTACCCTCACCATTATGCATTAGCAATGTTCGATAAAGACATGCAATTTATTATCACTTGAAATATTCCCAAAGTTGAATAAGCAATTAATTACCAATTTCAAGCAACTTAAAACCACAATTAGATAGTTTAACGATCATCAAACACAGCTTCGCATGAAAATACTTCGAACCAATTTAAACTTGAAACAAAAATATCATCATGAGAGAACCATAAAATTTAAATGCTAGATATTTCCAATATTTTCCAAATTTATGATATTCCAAATAATTCCAATCTTAGAAAATTAAAATTTTCCTATAGTCATGTTTCAGAATAAAAAGTTCCATGCTTGACTTATGAGAAAATTTTAATCCAAAACCACTTTACTAAAGTTTTTTGACCATTTTGTAATTTTTTTATAATTTTATATTTTATATTTTTCTCAAGAAAATATAAATCTAGGATTAAAAAATATTAAATCTAAAACTTAAGTCTAGAAATCTAAAGAAAATAAAATCTAAAACACAATATGAACAAGTTTGAAAGTGTTAGATTTTTTATTTTTTTTTAAATTTTAAAATTTTTCTAAGCCCTAAAAAATCAAATCTAAAAGTCAAATCAAACACAACCTAACTAACATCATAAAATAAATAAAATCAAAAGATTAAGCCTAAAGTTAAAATGATTTAAAATCTAACATTTAAAACCAAACTAAAAAAAATGAAAATATCTAAAATTAAAAAAATCGAAAATCTGGAATTGAATCTGTTGTACGATTTTTTGTTCGTTTGTTTGTATGTGTAGGTCGATGAAGTCGAAGGAGACGGCGTGAAGGAAGAGAAACTGCGGTCAAGGGAAGCACGACGGAGGGTAGCGAAGGTGGAGCTGGATATGCGTAGGAGGCAAGGTGAGTATGGCAGCGTACAGGCTTGACAGCGGGTCTGTGAGCGATGGAAACCGACATTGTGAAAGCTGGTCGACGGGAGATTAGGCACGGGAGTTTAAGGCAATGTCTAGGGTGGAAGGAAAAAGTCGAGGGAGCAATGTGAGGATAGCAGCGAGGGCGACGTGGAAATAGGCAGCGACAAAGGAGAAGATGCATGGATGGAAGGGAGCAGCCGACAGTTTTGGAGATAGCGGATTAGAATGCGTGAAATAATGAAGGGAAGACGCAGAAAGCATGAGGAGAGGGTTGAATGGGCTGCGTATGGTACGCGGGTAGGCAAAGAGAGAAGAAACCCGTGGCAAAGGGAGAGCGATGGGCAGCAGCGTAGGGGAAGGAAGAAACGTAGAAATGAGGGCAACAATGTAGATCTAGAAAAAATGTAACAGAAAAACACCAAGGCAGACCAAGAACATGCAGGCAACTGGTGCATAACAATATTTAAATTCGAATTTTTTCTTCTGCCCAGTAGTTGAATTTACACAGAAACCTAGATTTAGAATTTGACTCGAATATTTCTGCAAAATCCTGATCTTGAGACACAATGCTGCCTAGATCTGTAACCAGACTGATCTTGAGGCCAGATCTGCAACCAGACTTGATCTGAGTCCAGATCTTACCCTCCAGGTTCTAGATCTGGCTCGGATCTAAAAATTTTTCTGAGGATCTCCTTGTAAACTTGCACAAAACCAGAAAAAACCCAAAACTATGCACAGAGAATAAACCCTTAAACCCTAGAGAATATTTGCAAATTTACAGTGCTAATTTACAGATCAGAAGCCCTCTTGGCCAGATTTAAAACAACGCAACACAATTCAAAAAATAAAAATTTAAAAGAGAGGCACAAGCCCAATAAAGATCCCTGCAAAAAATGGAATTTAAGATAAGCCCTGGGAATTAGCTCTGGAGGGCTCTTCAGATCTTATCCCCTGGGAGTCAGCTGGTCCAAATTAGGACTTCCTCAAACGCCTAGTTCTAAATCTGGAAAATTTTTGCAAACTTAAAGTCAAACTGTCAAATTAATAGAGAAATAGTGATAAAACATAAAATTTTCATGAGCTAGAGATAACTGTTAACTCGATCCAATTAATATTTTTACCCTACATCCAGTAACCTAAGCAAGATACATGTACGTAAATTACACTACAAGAGCCATTAATCAACAATCCATTAAAATAATCACCAGCAGAATATTAAGAACAAGTTTACCATAAAATGCTGAAGAGGAACACCACCATCAGAATAAAAGCCCAAAGTCTTCGTTTGTATTATTCTAGAAAATATTACAGGAGAGCTTCAAGAGCGAGTGCACGATCAAGAGATCGGATCACTGAAAGACTATCAAAGACCTCTAATTTATAAGATAAAATCTCCAACGGCTAGTTCGGTTGATCCATGTCAAATTAATCTCGACTGTCGAAAAGATTTAATTATCTTTTAATCTGGACCGTCGAAATTATAATTTTGAGGAAATTTGAATTTATCATTCAATTCCATTTTAGTAACTCAAAAATAATATTTTTGAGTTAATTACCTCAAAATTTTGACTTTGACTTAACCACCAAGGTCCAAGGTTCCAAAATTTCTTGAAATTCTCAGGATCTTTAAAAATTTATTTTTTAAGGACCCACGAATTTTGCTTTTGAAGAATATTAACTCACCTAGGACTTAAAATTAATTAAATTTCTGGCTTAGGATTTTTAATTAATTTGGCCAGAAAATTTAATTAATTGACTGAGAAGGGATTTAATTATTTTTTCCAACCCTCTTTACATTTGTATAGACCCTCAAATAGTTACCCAATTCTGCGACTCAAAACATAATCCAGTAGACCTAGTCAATCTGTAATAAAATGGTTTAGCCAATTAGCTAGGATAATTCCCAAATTACTTATAAAGACTTGATAGAAAACACTAGGACTCACTTAGCATCTTGATGAAAAAATCCACCCTAGCTTTGGGGTGAAGTTGGAGGGAAAAACTTTGCTGATCATTTGTGTCGAGAAACACAAGCGAATCAGTGAGACAAAAAACTTCCTAGGATAGAAATCGTCACCAACATACTAGGCTTACCTAGGTTGTTACATACATGGTGGACTTACTTAGATCATTTACATCGTAAACATGCAGAATGGGTTTACATCATTTATAAAACGGCTGACCGACGATGAAATCTGAATGGCGTGAATACGTCGAACATGATGAATCCCATTTGAAAAAACGAGGGTGTACTGCTATGGGGTTGTTGACAAAGTGTGGTCAACATCTGTCTCTACTTGGGGACACGTTGCTTCACCGGAGGAATGTGAGAATCCAGAATCTGTATCCAAGCAGCACACAAAATTACATAAGTAGCGTCCATCCAAATATCATCATTTAACATTAAGCACATAAAAAAATAGAAGCTCTTCTTTCATTTATTATTCTAGTTAACATGAAAAGTAAATCTACTCTAACTAGAAAAATGAAATGCTGAAATAACAAGGTGTAAGGTTAGAGATACAATACAAAGGATGCCCTGTGGCATTAGATGTGTTCAATATAGTGCATGCTGAGCATTTGCCTGCTTTTAGGCAAGTCTGTAGGCTGCTTTTAAGATGTGCCATGTTCAATCTTGCATATTGTAAGACTCTGTCTTATCCGAATGTCAAGCTTCTCTTGGCCATCAGACGAATCAAATTGCTTACTTCTTCTTTTCTGCTTTTTTTTTATTCTTCTTAGTGGGCTGTGATGTCAGTAATGAGACCACTGTAGATTTCTTGTCCTTATCTTGAAAATGCTTGTACAAAACATCTGATGAACCTGGAGTGTGACCAATCTTATTCTGAATATACTTTGTTAATGGTGACACATGAGCTTGGTCTTTCTTAACGTCCTTTGTAACCATAGTTAATTTTTCCTTAATGGGAAAAGTGACCTCCGTGTGATGAGATGGAAGTTGCTTCAGCAAACTGGGAGGCCTATGATCTGTTGACAATTCTGACTTGGGTTGGAAATTCTGCATGCATGATCTTTCCATTTTTCCAACTTATTTTGAATATCAGTCATTTGATTAGAATGCTTAACATTAACAACAGTGATTTCCTTCGCATGACTCCCTTCAATAGTCAACAAATTATGTTGAAGAGACATTTGATTAGAATGATCAACTTCCATCATCTTTAACTTGTTTTCCATGACATTTATTTCCTGTGCATGACTTGCTTCAATGGCATTTATTCTATTTTGAAGATTGATCTGGTTTGCTTCCATGTTTTGAATCATTTTATCATTATCCGCTTTCATGGCCATGAAGAAATTTTGAATACAGTTCATCTCCTTCTCATGATTTGTTTCCATGGTCGTCATTTCCTTGATATGTTTTTCTTCTAAGGCCAATAACCTACTCTGCATAGAACCAATTTCCCTGGCGTGATCCGCTATTATTTTTTCTTGATTAAGTTCCATATTCTTAATGATTTGAATCAATTCGTTAACAAGATGTTTATCGTTGTCAACACTGATTTGACAAGTTGTTTCTGCTTCACCATTATCATGGATTTGTGCTGTCGTGGTACAAGTGGATTCATCCTGAGAACTGTTTTGAAATCTCCTGTTAATAGTTGAGTTCTCTACAAGATCAATTTCATTATTTTGCATAGTACTGGGAGCACAAGGTGAGCCACCTTGTTTTATATATTTATCTTTAAAAGCATTGATTATGTGTTGTAAACAATAAAAATACTCCTCAGGACAATTTCGAAACCAATCGATAGCATCACCTTTTAAGGAATAGCCAAAGATACGTATCTTGACATCTTCATGATTATATTGTGAAGGACGACAATATTTATTTATTATATGAGTGACTCTCGATAGATGCTTTAGAGCAATCGCTGCATTACCACCTGAGAAAAAAGGCAATTTAGGAATGGCCTCTTCCGGCATGTCATGAAAGGTGTCATCCATGATGACCTGCTTAAAGGTTAAGTGGATGTTAGAGAAAGAGATCCGTGTTCAAGAATAGTCAAAAGGTCCTCAAGAAGCGAGCTTCTTAGCAGGAACTCTTGTAAGAAATGAAAGATTTGGAGTCGCCACTTGAACAAGAAACTAATTCTAAAACATAAGAAATAATCGAGAGTAGTAGATGGCTATCAGGGGGGAATTCTTGTCTGGGAGTAAATAGATGAATAAGTGGAGTCGCCACCCAAACAAGAAGCCAACCGAAATGTCCAGGTGCTAAAGGTGTAAATGATGAAATGATTAGTGATATGACAAAGATATGATGATGAAATGACGCCAGAAAATGCTATGCCGTGCGACGAGCTAATGAATGGCGAGAAAAAAGATTAGAAGATTGGAAAATGTCGCTAAGACCAAGGACAAAAAAACTCTGTCCCCGGCAATGGCGCCAAAAAATGTTGTTGCACAGAATGTCTATGCACAAGGACAACGACTCAGATCGAGGGCTGTCACCCTGATCCCCAATCTCTCTATCTAAGCTGTCTCCTTGCAAGCTAAGAGAGGTAGACCCTAACGAAAATGAAGAAGGAGAACTGGTTGGAAACCAACCAATTCAGGAGACACAGTTAGATGACCAAGTACTTGTTAAAATTAATGAGATTTTACAGACCCAATTAGATTTGAAATTTAAAACCAGTGCCTTGTGGAGTCGAAAATATCCCGTTATGAAATTAAAGTCAAGTATTTGATATGTAACTGCTGCTATGGAAAATCAATTTACCACGAGGATACCCTCACAATTATGCATTAACAATGTTCGATAAAGACATGCAATTTATCATGACTTGAAATATTCCCAAAGTTGAATAAGCATTTAATTACCAATTTCAAGCAACTTAAAACCACAATTAGATAGTTTAATGATCATCAAACACAACTAAGCATGAAAATACTTCGAACCAATTTAAACTCGAAACAAAAATATCATCATGAGAGAACCATCAAATTTAAATGCCAGATATTTCCAATATTTTCCAAATTTATGATATTCCAAATAATTCCAATTTTAGAAAATTAAAATTTTCCTATAGTCATGTTTCAGAATAAAAAGTTCCACCCTTGACTTATGAGAAAATTTTAATCCAAAACCACTTTACTAAAGTTTTTTTTGACCATTTTGTAAATTTTTTATAATTTTTTATTTTATATTTTTCTCAAAAAAATATAAATCTAAGATTAAAAAATATTAAATCTAAAACTTGAGTCTAGAAATCTAAAGAAAATAAAATCTAAAACACAAAATGAACAAGTTTAAAAGTGTTGGTTTTTTAATTTTTGTTTTAATTTTAAAATTTTTCTAAGCGCTAAAAAATTAAATCTAAAAATTAAATCAAACGCAACCTAACTAACATCATAAAATAAGTAAAATCAAAAGATTAAGCCTAAAGTTGAAATGATTTAAAATCTAAGATCTAAAATCTAACATTTAAAACGAAACTAAAAAAAAAATGAAAAAATCTAAAATTTAAAAAATCGAAAATCTGGAATTGAATCTGCCGTACGATTTTTTGTTCGTTTGTTTGTATGTGCAGGTTGATGAAGTCGAAGGAGACGGCATGAAGAAAGAGAAACTGTGGGCAAGGGAAGCACGACGGAGGGCAGCGAAGGTGGAGCTGCATATGCGTAGGAGGCAAGGTGAGTATGGCAGCGTACAGGCTTGACAATGGGTTCGTGAGCGATGGAAAGCTTCAGCTTGAAAGCTGGTCGATGGGAGATTAGGCACGGGAGTTTAAGGCAGCGGCTAGGGTGGAAGGAAAAAGTTGAGGGAGCAATGTGAGGATAGCAGTGAGGGTGACGTGGAAATGGGCAGCGACAAAGGAGAAGATGCATGGATGGAAGGGAGCAGCCGTTAGTTTTGGAGACAGCGGATTAGAATGCGTGAAATAATGAAGGGAAGACAACAAAAAGCGTGAGGAGAGGGTTGAATGGGCTGCGTATGGTAAGTGGGTAGGCAAAGAGAGAAGAAACCCGTGGCAAAGGGAGAGCGATGGGCAGCAGCGTAGGGGAAGGAAGAAACGCAGGAATGAGGGCAACAATGCAGATCTGGAAAAAATGTAACAGAAAAATACCAAGGCAGACCAAGAACATGCAGGCAGTTGGTGCATAACAATATTTAAATTCGAATTTTTTCTTCTGCCCAATAGCTGAATTTACACAGAAACCCAGATTTAGAATTTGACTCGAATATTTATGCAAAATCCTGATCTTGAGACACAATGCTGCCTAGATCTGCAACCAAACTGATCTTGAGGCCAGATCTGCAACCAGACTTGATCTGAGTCTAGATCTTACCCTCCAGGGCCTAGACCTGGCTCCGATCTAAATTTTTTTCTGAGGATCTCCCTGTAAACCTGCACAAAACCAGAAAAAACCCAAAACTATGCACAGAGAATAAACCCTTAAACCCTAGAGAATATTTGCAAATTTACAGTGCTAATTTACAGATTAGAGGCCCTCATGGCTAGATTTAAACCCATTTCAGCACAATTCAGAAAATAAAAATTTAAGAGAGAGGCACAAGTCCAATAAAGATCCCTGCAAAAAATGGAAATTAAGATAAGCCCGGGGAATTAGATTTGGAGGGCTTTTCAGATCTTATCTCCTAGGAGTCAGCTGGTCCAAGCTAGGACTTCCCCAAACGTCCAATTCTAAATCCGGAAGATTTCTGCAAACCTAAAGTCAAACTGTCAGATTAATAGAGAAATAGTGATAAAACATAAAATTTTCAAGAGCTAGAGATAACAGTTAGCTCAATCTAATTAATATTTTTACCCTAGATCCAGTAGCCTGGGCAAAATACGCATACCCAAAATTACTCTACAAGAGCCATTAATCAACAATCCATTAGAATAATCACCAGCAGAATATTAAGAACAAGTTTACCATAAAATGCTGAAGAGGAACACCACCATCAAAATAAAATCCCAAAGTCTTCGTTTGTATTATTCCAGAAAATATTACAAGAGAGCTTCAAGAGCGAGTGCACGATCCAAAGATCGAATGATTGAAACACTGACAAAGATCTCTAATTTATAAGATAAAATCTCCAATGGCTAGTTCAGTTGATCCATGTCAAAGTAATCTCCATCGTCGAAAAGATTTAATCATCTTCAAATCTGGACCGTTGAAATTATAATTTTGAGGAAATTCGAATTTATCATTCAATTCTATTTTAATTAACTCAAAAATAATTTTGACTGACTTAACCACCAAGGCCCAAGGGTCCAAAATTTCTTGAAATTCTCAATATTCCCTTGGTCCGAGACCTTTAAAATTTTTTTTTTAAAGGACCCACGAATTTTGTCTTTGAAGAATTTTAACACATCTAGGACTTAAAATTAATTAAATTTCTGGCTTAGGATTTTTAATTAATTTGGTCAGAAAATTTAATTAATTGACTAAGGGGATTTAATTATTTTTTTCAACCTTCTTTACATAAGATAAATACATTTAGACACATAAAGAGGGAATACCCATTTGTATAGACCCTCAAATAGTTACCCAATTCTGCGACTCAAAACATGATCCAGTAGACCTGGTCAATCTGTAATAAAATGGTCTAGCCAATTAGCTAGGATCATTTCCAGGTTACTTTACAAAGACTCGATAGAAAACACTAGGACTCACTTAGCATCTTGATGACAAAATCCGCCTTAGCTTTGGGGTGACGCTGGAGGGGAAAACTCTGCCGATCACTTGTGTCGAGAAACACTAGCAAATTAGTGAGACAAAAAACCTCCTAGGATAAAAATCGTCACCAACATACTAGGCTTACCTAGGTTGTTACATACATGGTGGTCTGTCTTAGATCATTTACATTGTAAACATGCAGAATGGGTTTACATCATTTATAAAAATGTTGACCAATGATGAAATCTGAATGGTGTGAATATGTCGAACATGATGAATCCCATTTGAAAAAATGGGGGCTGACTGATGATGAAATCTGAATGGCGTGAATACGTCGAACATGATGAATCCCATTTGAAAAAATGGGGGTGTACTACTATGAGGTCGTTGACAAAGGGTGGTCAACAGGGCTTTTGAGATAGAGTTGTTTCAAGAGATATTTTACAACCACTTTCCATTAGTGGATCCTTGGTAGAAAGTTTACCAGATGCCCCGTGCCATGTATTCATCTTTGAATGCTATATTTATTATGGGATTACCGGAATAAGTTTTCAAGAGTTTAAGAAATTAATCCTATTTATTGGTTTGTTGATTGTTATTTCAGTGTTTTATGTTTTGAAAATTTGAAACTGATAATAGTTCAATTAAGGCATAACATAGGTAATTATTGTAAATGAGCTGCATTAGGAACCAAGAGTGAGTATTGTTGATAGTCTAGTTTGCATGATTTTATCTGATTTGATATGTCAATGCCATTTCTTAGTAAAAAAAGCTCATGTATTTACTCTAGTCTCTTGTATTTCTTTCCTAATTGGATTCCTCTTTTATTCATGATCAAAGGTCTATGGCTAAACAATTCCCCAACATAGATCTTAATGCATAATCTTGTGAACTGTAAACAGAGATTATTATTAATCCATTGTGCAATATAACAGTGATTGTGTTGTCTTTAACAAATCATGCTAACAGAAATAACAATGCATTCACACTTATACAAAAACACAAGAAATTCCTTGGAGAGACCTGTCTTGGAAAAAACTCTATTTTTGAAATCCATCTTGCTCTAGTTTTTTATTACAAATTGTGCTTTTACAGTCTACAAGTTTCTCTGGCCATCGAGCACAAGAAAATGCGTTCATAGCGAAAAATGCACTCCCTGTAATCAGACCTCTAAAACAGGATCCAGTCAATCAGCTCCTATCCAGGTCGATCTCTCCAATATCTGCACATTGTGCAGTTCTGACATCAAATCAACCTATGTTTTTTGTTACATAGGTATATTTGAGATCCCTGCGAGCTCACAATTTCAATGAGCTACTTTTATATTACATGTGTGACAATGCTATTTTTAGTAGGAGTTGCATCTCAGATTTGATTACATACTTGGACATTTTGCTCAGATGCTCCAGTGATGCCACAAGAATAAACTTCAGAGCAGGCCTAACGATAATCAAATATACTTTAGAACCAGTCTTGCAATAGTCACAGATTACCCTTTCAAAATATATCAGAATAATGCTTTTGAATTCCTGATGGTCATAGGACCGAATACCGTCAAGTCTTCCTCTATAAATTGCCACAGATCAGTGAATAGGTTCAATATGCCTTAAATTAACAATCTTACCTTAGTCTACATGGCTGCTACAGAATGGGTCAAATTAGGCCTTACCAAGATGTTGAGGTGCCCTAGTAAATGGAACAAAACTCCACTGTGGATTTTCTCAAGCAAACAATGAGAATACTCCACTACAATTGGTCTCAGATCAGTATATAGAGTCACTGGTTAGGGCTCTTATTCTCCTTACAGAAGACCAAAAAACATGACACGTAATTATGCTTCAGGATGTCAAAATAAGTCTCGAATGGGGCTCAAAAATTGATCTAAGACGTTCTGCTTTAGACTATGATTAGGTCCTGTTACCACACAATCTAGCAGGGGTACCTAAGGGACAACTACTATACCAAATGGAAACAATGGGACAAGGACCCCATGTCACCTCAATCGATGTCCCTTGCTCTTTACGGACTTTCACTGATGGGAGGAGTCCTGACATAAAGGAAATCCCTAGGATGATAAAGGTCAATGACAAGGTACTGTTCTGAGCAAATTTGGTGATCAGCCCCTCTTTCCCCTTCTTTTTCTCATCCCAAAAATTTTGGTCTCTCACCTAGACGTCCTTGCTAGGGCATCATGCGAATTTCTCTAGAGGGATGATTTTACAGTCCCACTTAGATAAACTTTTGCATTGTTGTCTCTTCTAGAGGTTCAATAAGTTTCACGCGTTTTCAATGGTTCATCTGTGAGAAAAGTTAAGCCCTAGCTTGGATTTTGGAAGTCAACCTTTAACGTCACAGTGAGAGACTTGTTGAGGGTTACATTCAATCAAGGTTTGATCAATTTTAACCCTTTCTTTGTCCTAGCTTGACTTACGGTCCTTCTTGGAGGTGCCTCTTCATGGTAAACCTTGAAAGCCTAAGCCTAGTTAGGGCGCCCCTAGGTCTCTCTTGTGGTCCCAATCATCATATGATCTTATCTCGCAAAAACCTTAAGAGAGATCCTTTTTTTTAGGAAGCTTAGATCTAGGTATACCTCTTTATTGAACATCTTTTTTCACCTAGGTCTGATCCTCCTACCCATAAGCCTTTCTTGGGGAGCCCTTCTCTTGCTTTTGAAGCAAGTGAGCTATCATTTGAGCCTCTCCTTTGAATGGGATTTGGAAATCACATTGTACCTTGTCATTGACCTTATCCTCCTGGTGATTTTCTTTATACTGAGACTCCTCCCATCAGTGAAAGTTCGTAAAGAGCAGTGGACATTGACTGAGGTGACAGTGTGTCCTTGTCCCATTGTTGCCATTTGGTCTAGTAGTTGTCCCTTAGGTACCCCTCCTAGGACCCCTTCTAGATTGTGTGGTAACATTTTTGGTGTTGTTGTTGGGGGCACGATATGTGTATCTTGTTCCTAAAAGAAATCATTCATTCTTGGCGACTCCATGGGAAGAACGAAGCCCTATTCTTCATTAAACTTAAGAGTGAATGCTTGTAGGGTGAAGCAAGCATCTCTCAAGGAATTTCAAGTTCACCTTGGCGACTCCACATCTAAGATCTTACGAAATTTTGCATGGAAATAAATGGCTCATTGGAGAGGCCTATTTTAAAATTTAATCTGTTTCAAGATGATGATCCTCAATCTAATGATCATGATGTCATTAGAAGCCAAGAGGAGCCTGATTCCCCTCTTAATGAATCTCTTGGGAACCATAAAAATGAGGAGCTTTCTCAATGCCCTGAAAGGTGATTGTGGTTCTTCCCAAGATATGATCATAGTCCACCTTGTTCCTCCCTCGATATACAAGATAATGTAAATATGGATGTGGATGGGAAATCTATCTCATTATGCCATAAGGAGGATAGGCTTGAGATTGCTATTCTTCGAAATTTTATGAGCTTGGTCATTGAGTTCTCCATATTTTCATTGCAAGAAAGGTTGTGCGAGTAGGATTCCTCTTTTACCTCCTCGTGTATTACCGTTGATGCATGCTCCTCAAATGTTCCTACCCCCCATCCTTACCATTCATAGAAGTCAATTTTGCAATGGGAAAAGTAATGTTTGGGTCCCCTGCCTCATAATGGTTCATGAGGGAAAGTGCTTTTATATTGACTTAATCATATGTTGGTTGCATTGGATGTTTGACTATACTTAGAATTTGCACAATGTAGCCATGCATGTTAGAGTAGGATGCATTGCATATTGATTTATGCTAGATAAAATGCATTTAGATTAAATTTGCATTTTATTTCCCGTTGATTTTACGGACTAACAAAAGCACGGGCAATCAAAGTACGCCATAAAAACATGTTGCCCTGTGTGTTTAGTCTTTGATGTGCAGGTAACAGGTCTACGATCTGAAGAGATTGTTGGTGTTCTCATGACCTCCCCATTCGAGTACGTTCATGCACTCTACTGAGAGCTCATGTCCCAGTTGGAGCCAGATGTTTCCCACCATCATTGGGTGACACCCATAGGAGAAATTTTCTCCTAGACTTGTCTTTAGTCGGTAACCAACAACCCCTTGCAACCACTAGATAGCTCGATGTGCCACCATTCTCCACCACCTGAGCCAACCATTATGTGCCCTCACCCATCTCTTATGATCGTATGTTTGAAGGTGGGTCTTCCAAACTCGAGGACATGGCTTTTCATTATGTAATTGGGTATGTTTGCTTGCTTATCACGGGCACATTTGAACATGGATTAGTAGGGGGATTCAGCGGAAAGAATGGGCTTGGTTTGTACTCTTGTCCCCTTTGTCCAATTTGCTGTTTAGTCTTGTATCCTAGTCCAATGGGATCTCCTTTATTGTTTACTAGCTTTAGGTGTGATACTACATGGGAAACCCCAATTTTGGCAGCATGGTCCCACTTCTCGACAACACATACATCACTTCTCTCTGCTCATAATAACCCCTTTTCACATATTTCCTATCTGGGTCCACATTTGTCCATTGGGTCCACAAGGAGTTAGCCTCCCCTTCCCCTTGTCCACGCTTTGGCTCAGGCCTAGAACAATGCCCCAGAGGTTGATGTAGCTAAAAGAAAGTTAAAAACATAATTTGGCCACTTACAACAGGAAATGTACCATAAAATGCAAAAGATGGTCGGGACATATAAAATTTAGCACGTGGGAAAATGCCAAACATGAGCTCTACCCCTTATCATCATGGCCATCACCCTGGTTCCTAGGGCCCCTATATGAGCCCCCTGCATCAGTAGGGAACCCATGATTGTCCCAAATCATGATGGGCACGAGGAATTGCCCAACCTTAAGGGGGTATTTACTGGTATATCATTCGCATCACGCTCTCATTCCCTGGAGCCTTGAGCAGTCATAAAAAAATTAAAAATCAAAATCAAAATTAAAAAGGAAGGCCGCTGCAATCATCGTTGACTAACCGGCCTGACAACAACCCACCGTCATTGATCTAGCCTTACCTGGCAACTACAAGGCTGCATAGTTTACAGATCCAAATTATTTCGTCCACATCTCTATAGTTTCATTTGTTTACAATCCCCATACTAATCTTTATGATCCACCATACCTAGCCACTAGTTTGAAATTTTATTTGTTCTACTCTACCATGCCCTCCACGGTATAAAAATTCCCTTGTATGACACCCTACGATTATCTTCCACTATATAGTCAATGTAACTCAACTACTTTGATATCATATTGTAGCACACTTGAAATTGGTGTCCATTGTCAAATTAATTCCATTCATTTCATAGACAAATTCGTACAATTGAAGTCTATCCATCCTTACTCTCTAATTATCCATGTGAATGTACAAATAGTCATGTCTCTCATCACTCATCACATCTTTTAAATCTTTTGAGGGGTATTTCATAGAGAGTAAGCTTTTTCTCAAATTTGTGGAGATAATATTAATCACTGCAAACCAGTGCACCTTAATTTCCCACATGACGATACATGTTCCCTTACCAAAAGGCTTTGCGAGAAGTGTTTTGATTAAGATATTTTAAAAGTGAATAAGTGGAAAAAAAGAGATTGTACTTTGATAAAGTATCGAAGATTAAGTAGAGAGTTATGAAGGAAAAAATACCAAGTGATATATATATAATCATTAACATTAGTGTGGTTTAGTGAGGTTTGAGAAATATACTTTTTGAAACACAACTATTAATTAGGGGAATAAAAAAGTTAAATAAAATAGATTTAATTAAAATCAAGGAAGTATTTTTCAGAAATCAAAGAAAAGGTTTACTAAGGGAAAAAAATAAATTATTTTATTTTGAATACAAAAATATGCAAGGAAAAAGAAATACAAAAGGTTATGAAATATAGACTGAAATATATTTCAAAAATGGTTACCTTTAAAACCCTAAGCTCATCTCAACAAAACAAAATGGTGTCAATCGTTGACGAAAAAGGAAAGAATTATAATTCTACGTTTTGGACTGTATGTCCATATTGTAAAACATAATTTGAATACTCGTCGACTTTAACAATCGCAAAACATTTTGCCTAACATGTCAGAAATTGTTTACCTAGGAAGAATATCAAGGTAATACACAAACACAAATCAAAAGATTAAAGGAAGAACTCGTAGAACTTCAATAAAAGAAAGAAGCATTGGGAAAGAAAAATAAATATTTCGAAGATCAGTTTTACAAAGAATCAACAGGAAGTAACGGAGAAATTTTGTGTCTAAGGGACCATAGTCAAAAACTACTTGCGAAGGTCAAGAAGTCCAAAGATACAAAGAAAAAAGGGAATGTTTCGAGAAGATATTCAATGAGAATTTATTAGAGAAGGAAGCATAAAATTTGCACTTAAAAGACCTTAATCAAAGATTATTAGAACAAATTAGAGTTTTAAAATATGAGAAGCTTCAATGTCAAAATAAAGTTAATGCATAAATTAAAGAACTCTTACGTCTATGAAATCATAATCGAAGTCTACTCACTCAAATTAAGAAACTTAAAAATGATAAAAAATCATTAAAAACAAATTTGAAGAACTTATCATGAAAGAAGTATCAAAGTATTTAGATGTAACAGTCCAAGTTATGATGTTGATCCAATCAACATCATAACTCAAGGAGATGACAAACTATTTGAACTAAAAGCATATTCAGATGTTACAATTCAAATAACAAGAATTTCAAGTGGAGATATAGCAATTAACCAAGCGCCTTTCGTATTTGAAGGAAATCAGATACCTCAAGTAAACTAAGAAATCACCACACACATGATAAGGGGAAATCGAATCACAAGAACACCTTATCAATATCCGAATCACAAAAGCAAACATCTCAATCAGTTTGCGTATATGTATCACTCAGAACAAAAACAACAGACTTATGTTTCGAAGAATATTGATGTCTGCACAATCCAGTCTTATGATAACAATGTAGCCCAACTATCAAATAATTGCAAAGTTCCACAAAAGATTGATTTAGGATGGTTAAATCCCTTCTTAGTTTGACAGTTTTGTTTATCACTCAGATGATCCTATCATCTTGTATCATCGAATATGATAACTCGAAGAACTCCAAAAGATGCGAATAGGTTACAAGACAAAGGAAGAGATGGCACACCTTGTCAACAATAAGCTTTGAGGAAAAATCTTTTCTAAAGAGGAAGGTAATGTTATCAATAAAAATAATAAAAGTAAATAATAATCATAATAAAAATTAAATAATAATTAGTTACAGAAGAGGCATGTCTTAAAGGAGATGACCGTTTATGAAGGGGTACCTTCCTAGGTATATAAGTGGGCCCTCATTTTTAATAATATCTCTTGTACATTCAACATTCTTTATATAAATATTACTTGTCCTATAATGGATAATTACATAATCTAGATATTCTGAATATTCAATTGTGTATACGAACCTTGTTCGTTTTTGGGAGTGGACCTAGTGGAGTACATGGCCTAGGAGGAGTGATGGAGTTTGTGTGGGCTTATGAGGGAGGGGTGTAGACACTTAGTGTAGCTACATCATCTTGGAGCCTTCACTATGTATGACATCACCTTGGAGCTTGACTTGTGTACCCTTGGAGTGGAGTGCTTCCCCTGTGCATGCCTACAAGTGTTTATTGTAGGTTGCTTTTAAATGGGCCTACGCTGTATTGTTGACCTCCCTTACCTCCAATATATATATATATATATATATATATATATATGAGGGTCCTTCATCATTCATTATAGCTGATTTACAATGATCACTGTTGTGTTAGAGATGTGATCAAGTAGAACACATTAGTCATCTGTCTCTTTGATCTTAATCTGTATTTGGGCTCTCTCTCTCTCTCTCTCTCAAAGTTGCTAGGGTTTCTTGATCATCTTGAGTTCTAGGGTTAGGCTTTCATCCCTTGGACAATTGAGATTAGGGTTGAAACCCTAGGGTGTACTTGTTGAGGAAGAAAAGGATATGTTTTTACTTGGAGGACTTGTTTGAATGATTCATGCACGTCGGATCCCCTTGGTTGAGGTAGGGTTTTCTTGGTTTTCCTTATCTAGGGTTTTGGAGAGCTAGTGGATTGTACCAGCCTTATGATAAGGCTATGGTATGTAAATCTACTTCATCTTATGCATGTTAATGAAGCTTTTAGCTATATAATATTTGTGTAATTTGTAGATTTGATTTTCAGTCATCTATGTTTCGCATGATGCCACATTTTATTAATGACCTCCCTTACCTCCCATATATAGAGAGGAAGGAGAGAGTCCATCATCATTCATTATAGCTCATTATGCTTATCACTTTTGTGTTAGATATGTGATCAAGTAGAATGCACTAGTCATCTTCTCTCTCTTTGATCTTCATTTTACTCGGTCTCTCTCTTTCTCTCTCTCTCTCTCTTTGAGTTGTTAGGGTTTCTTTATCTTCTTGGAGAATTGAGATTAGGGTTTTGAGATGAAACCCTATGATGCATTTGGTGAAGAAGAAGAGGAGGATATGTCTTGCCTTGGATGACTGGTTTGAGTGATACATGCATGTTGGAGCCCCTTGGTTGAGCCAAAGTTTTCTTGGTTTCTCCCATCTAGGGTTTTGGAGAGCTAGTGGATTGTACTAACCCTGTGATAAAGTCATAGTATGTACAACTACTTCATCTTATGCATATTTGATTTTCAGCCATTTTCTTTTTAATGGTTTGTAATTTACAACTATACATGTCTTGCTGATTTGATATAAGGGCAAGCATGCTAAGTGGTGTAATATTGCAATTGAGAAAGCTAAAGGACGTTTTACTACTGTGAATGGGATTTCAGATCTGGTGTATGCATGATAATATTGCCCCATCTGGCTGAAAGACACTTTGGTATCTTTTCTCCTAGGATTGCCTAGATGATTGGATTTTTTGCTTTCTGATGCTGTTTTTCTCTATATTCTATAAGAGTCCTGAGGCTGAAAATTCTCAAGATTAAGATGCAGGAAACCTCTAGTTAAGAGGTGAAATTTCTATTTTGCATTAAAGCCTCGAGGTTTAGAAATTTCCACAGAAACTGGATCTGGATATTGCATATCTTGAGCCCTAGGTAATCATATCTGGTAATTTCTGATCAGCTTTCTCATCTTGCTTCTTTTGCCTAAAATTGTCGGTGCAGAGCCTCATTTTTTGCATTAGTCTTGAAAAAAATTTATGACAGGAGGCCATGAGTTGTTTGTTACAAACTCTTTTTCCCCAGGTTATCCACAATGCTGAATTAGAAAATTGAACGTGTGAATGAAACATCATTTCTATATATTAAAATGCACAGAAGCATCTAAGAAATGCTTGCTAGACATTTCACAGCCTTTTCCATCTGATTACTGTACCTGAAATGCTTCCTTTACGTGATTCCTGTAGAAAGGGTGGTTTTGGATACAATCTATGAGATAAAGGTGTGCTTCACAAGGTGCTATTACTTTCATGTTGACTATAAACATAAATGTTTGCAGTTGGAAAACCCTGGATTCTTTTTATGTTATTTAATATGGAGTCATAATTTGACTTAACATATCTTGCATGTTTACAAGTTTCTGCACTTTTTACAATTCTGGATTTGGGGCTGATCTCTTTGTAATTGCTATGGGTGCAGGGTGGTGTCTGCCTGGCTTTTGCTGATGAAGTGTTGTGCTGGCTTTATGGCACAGTTAAAGAAGGTATAATGCATGCATTCCTTCCTTCTATGTCTTATATTGTTGTCACCCTTTCTATTATCCTTATTTTGTTTTCTTGTTGAACTGACACATCTTTCTTTTATGAAAATATCTTTTGTCGAGGCTGTCTATAATTTTTTGGATTTATTGTCAATCTGAAGTACATGATTTCTGCTGTGCTTTGGCCATTATTGCACTTGATTTGTAGTTTGAGGCTTACTTTTGTCATGTGCCTTGTGATGTAATTGGCGGTTGATTGTCTTACTTTGCGTTTAATACTACGGTTGAAATGTTGGTTATCAGTTTCTGAGATCTCTGTTCTGCTGCTAATACATGAGTGATTGTTACATGGTTATGAGTCTGCTAAACTTATTTCCTAGAAACATAAAGTTGTGAGAAATTACATCTGTTAACTATTTACATCTCCAAGTAATACCAGAGTCTCTTTGAACTACAATCTAATAAATTGGTGCCTTATCATGATGAAATATATCATATAAATAAATAATGTTGATGTTGATCACGTGGGTAACTTGCAACTAAATGCAAGCAGGGTCTATATGATTTTAGCCAAGAGATTTACCTAAATATTGAGAAATATAAAAAATAGTGAATAGAACTAGGGAATGCATAGGTTATTTTGACCTAAGTCTTAAATTAAACATAAATTATATTATGTACCATTGGACTTTCAGTCATTCTTCACTCTGCCTATTTTGAAATCTTGAAATCTAGCAGGCACATACTCTTCTAGGATTCTGTCTGCAAGTTTTTATTTAACTTTGTTCCTGCTGGCTTTATTTTTTCCTGACAAGTATGTGCCAAATTTAGACAGTGTGTTCACTTTCAAAAATTTCTTCCTTGTTTCTGAGCCAACTTTTTTAGTTCTCCCTCAAAATTTTGCATGCAAATTTGCAATGTTCCACCGAGTTTTTGGGACGGGGAAACACGGGAGCAGGGATACACACAAGGGGGACGTATATAAGCAACCCCAAAATTTGGGGAATTTTCGGGGAAACGGGGGGACGTCAAAGTCATAAAAATTATAAATTATTAAAAAATTAATTAAAAATAATTAAATAGAAAATCTTAATGATTATTCATTGTACATCTAAAGGATAAATATGATCATCATTGCATATTAGAGTATTATTGATTCATTTATGAATTATCATTTGACATATCTGCATTATAATTTAAATTTATAAATCTAGATTCTAAAAGTAAATTACTAAATTGAATCCATCATTTTGCAATGTTCCATCTAAATTCATGAATCATCATTGGCATGATGCAAGGTACATCTAAATTAAATTAATAAACTCATCATTTGACTATTGAAATCAATGTTTTGAAAATCACGATCGGGATTAAATCGGCGAGGGGAAAGAATCGGAAAAAAATCGTAAAAATCAGGAAAAAGTCGGTAAAAATCGGGAAAAAATCGACACATACAAAAATATTCATTTTTTTTCAATTTTTTTAATATCTAAAGCACCCACAACATAAAATAAATGCATTGACACATAAATATGAAAAAAAAAACTAATATATAAGGTGTGTAATATCATGTCTAGTGCTACATCACACATAATAGTGAATCATGTCTTGAATACTAAGTCCTAAGTCTCAACTCAACCTCAAAATATCAACAAAAAATATAATATTGTATCTCATATCATGAGTCATACTGTTATATACAAAGGAATGCACCAAATAACCTATACTACTGATTTCCTCTGCCCCTCTTTCGAGAAAATGTAACAGCTTTCCCTCTAGACGAAGAAGCTGGCGGGGCTGACAATGGACTTCGTTGTGCTCTAGAACCTGAAGCACCAGAACCTAAAGCACTAGGAGCTAAAGGAGGCAGACCACGTCCTCTACTAGTAGCAGGGGTAGGTGGTGTCACCTCCTCTTGCTGTTGCTCCTCCTCCTCCCCCTCCACTACCTCATGTTCTATCCAATCAGGGGCTGACTCCATGATAGGCCTCTCTGTTGGGTGTGGAGCCTGATTATCTTGTTTATTTTGTATCACAACGTTGGACCCCTGTACTTTAATGGGGCGGCAACGCCGCCCGTAATTAAACGCTGCCTGGGGGGTCCAGTGGGGGCGGCTGCGACTTTATGGAGCACCCCCTTGGAGGGAGGTTTCGGGGGCAGCGCCCCCGAAGCTAAAAACAGATGTAAAATTTCCTTGTAAAAGTATAGTAATTTCTAGTCAATCTGGGCCATTCATTAGGTGGATTGTGTCCTCTCAAGATGACTTCTCCTCCTCCTTAGCTCTATTTCTTAACTTTTGTCTGAAAAAATGATTAAAAAAAATTGAATTTGCGTGTTATTGGGTCGCTGTTTGATGGGCCAATGATTTTTTCGGGTCAAATCACGATTTTTTCACAATTTTTTCAAGATATAAAAATCGTCGCCGAAAAAATCAGCGATTAAATCGTTTCTGCGAAAAAATCGCGATTTTATTGCGATGTTCAAAACATTGATTGAAATTCAAATTATGCAATGCACATAAACTTATACTATATAGGTTTAATATAATTTCATTTTTTTTAAATTTTTATTTAAATTTTAATATATTTTAATTAAATAATTTAATTTTTAAGTTTTAACAAGTTTGATGTTTTAATATAGTTTAAGTTTTTCTATTTTTATTGTTTTTTTATTTTGTCATATATTTAAATTTGTATTTTTTTTAAATTTTTGATGTTTTATAAAAATTATTAGGAAAAAAATGCGTCCCCTCTGCTTCCCATCAACATCCCCCAGGCGTCCCCTTTCAAGGGAGTTGTGTTTTGTTGCCCGAAAAACGTCCCCCGGGAGTTTCCCCGAGTTTCCCCACAAAGCTCCCCGAGTTTCCCCACAAAGGGGACGTGGGGGAAACGTTTCCCCAGGAGTTTCCCCGTCCCCGGGACATGGGGGAGCGCCGGGGCGCGCCCCCCTCCCTGGGGGACGCGTCCCCATGGAACATTTTCAATAGGGAGGGTTGGTCAGAGAAATTTGAGAAAAAGAGACTGAAAAGATGACTGCCTCTGATGCAGGGTAGTAGTCTCAGAAAAATTGCTAAAATTGATGTGATTGAGATTGGAAGTCAGGTCTGGCTTCTTGAGAGTTTAACACTCTAGGAACTTGGAAGTCAGGGCTGGCTTGTTTAGAGTTTAACACTCTAGGAACTTGCTGGAGCAAATAGTGCGGAAACTCAGGTAAGAAAAGTCTATTGAAAACTCTTTGATGATTTCTCACAGAATGTGAGGGCACATTTATGGACAAAGTTGAACAGACCTCTTTCATAACTGGTTTCAGTTACAAAAGTAATGTTTATACAATGATAAACGTTAGACTAATATATTTGATACTGACAAATAGAATTTAGTAATGGCCTATATAAATTATTACTACAGTACATTAACACATTTTATTGTTACACAAGGTGTTTCATGAAATAAACAATTCAATTTTTGCAATGCTGTTTACACTATTCATCAATTTTAAGAAAATATTTCATGTGAAAAGGTTCAAATGATGCCATGCAAACAAGGGGAATATAATGTTGAATAGAGAGCTTACTGGAATCAGTCCTTTAAAAGTTGGAATTGGAGTTGGAACTGGTCAGGGGTTTTATGGACTTAGATGGAACTCCGATCAGAATTGGACTGGCCTATAATTTATGAATTGGTTTCCTGAAAGATGCATAAAATATTGAAATTTTAATGAAAAAATATTTAAGAGAATCCAAACCGTGATTCCAAACCATTAGAGATAAAATGTGCAAAGTCTGCTCATGTATATACCATGTAAGGGTGAATATAGCAAAATCACATTGACTGAAATACGTACTGGGAACAAAATAATCAATGAGCCTCTAAATGGCCCCTAGAGTCCAAAGAACAACATGCTACAAGCTACTACTAGCCTACTACATATTGATATCACTGATCAACATGATCAATCATCAAACTCATCAGCGATTCAGCACTATTGGAAATGGACATCTGTAATTGTACCAGTAGTAGCATGACTAGTCCTTTCCATGCCTAGTGCTACTAGTGGATCATCATCCAACCCTATCCACCTCAAGTCATAAATATTAGGATTAAAATTTGCCACTTGATTGTCCTCTACCCATTTTGAGGTTAGATCAATATCATCCAAGGCAGTGGGCTCTGTATCAGGTCTTCTGTTTAGTAATTGCTTGCGTTGTAGTTAGAGATTGCACTGCATGAAGGTGAGATCATTTAATTGCTGTTGTTACAAATGGTTTCTCTTCTCCATGTGAATCCGCTCAAAGAAAGATTGGTTCTGCTCACACCCCGAATTGGTGCAAGTTTGACTTAGAACTTGAATTGCAACTTTTGTAGTTGAGGACACTGGCTATTAAATTATTCTCACCAATGTGCCACGGTATATATTAAATCATGACTTTCAAAGATGAAGTTAGTTAATTCAACAAATTAGTTTGTGACTTTGGCTAAAACATCATCCTTGAGTAATTGTGATGGAGAAACCAGCTTTTAAGTTTTAACTCTTTATTTATGATTTTGATCTTTGGTCCATGTCTACACAATGCTCTAGCTCAGCAGTTTTATCACCACACCATGGAATTAAGTTGAGATGTATCTACTTTTCCATGGTCTTACAGTTCAGACTCCCCATCTTCTTGGTTGGTTTGGTAGTAGTGCCCTTACTCTAATTGTTAACTATTAGATTGGATGAAATCTTTCATGGCTGCAAATGCACATTCATACCAGCAGTATCCAGTCACTGGGTTCTCCCTAGGGTATACCCTCATCCATATCTTCTTGGAATCTGGGAATCTAAGATCTATCAGATTCTTGTTTTTTGTATATATTGGATCAGATTTCTTTCCTAAAATATGATCTGTTTCCGGTGACAGAATCATTGCAGATTTCAGATATGATTCAGATTTCATCATCAAGATAACCAGCCTCACCACAATTTTAGTTACTCTGTCTGTATGGTGCCACAACATCTACTGGACTCCTGGGTAACCAGTCCTGCCAATTCAACAAGCTCATTGTAATTTATTAGCACAGTTGGTAGACACTTCAGTCACTTCAGCCTGGATATGCAGAGGTCAAAATATGAGTATTCCTGAAGTTTGGTTGAACATGGTCAGTTCATCAGACAAACCAGATAGGATTAAAGGACGTTTGGTCAGACTCAAAGTCACAGACTTAGGCAGGATAATGAAAAAAACACTTTTTAAATCATTTTTCATTCTTGCTGTTGTTTTTCATTTCCCGAGAGGCATTTTAATTGAGAAGAATTTGGAGCATAGTGGAAAGTGTTTGCTTCATTAGTTTTTCAAGATTTTATGACCATTTCGAGACTGGAATTTCATGAGGACTACAGATGCTAGTTATTATTTACTATTTACCATTGATTAATCTCATTCCCCAATATGAAGGAACACTAAATAGTTGATATGCTTTAATTCGGTTTATCTTTTTTATTTTTTTTCCCAATATAAAACATAAAAATTTAAATTTATCAAGTGAAAAAATAGCATGAGGATTCTGATTCTTAATTTCTGGATGAGTGCCACACCCACACTGGATTTTTCTGCCAATTTATCATACCCACGGTTTCTATAATTTTGCCAGCATGCCATTTTTGTTTTGTTGACGTTCGAGTAAAAATTTTCATCTCTATTATTAAAGCAAAATCTTGGCTGCCTTGGCTTCTAGTTTATCATATTTGTTTTGCATAGCTTATAATAGTTGCAGAAAGGTTAATGTCTTTTCTTCTGAAATGGTTGCACTCGCTGTTGTTTCAGATGAAGATTATGTCCTCCAGTTCTCACCACAATCAAACCGCCTAGAACTTTTGCGAGCAGATTCTTGTCCACCATTGATAACGAGACACGTGGAGCAATTGTAAACGCTCCTCTGGATGGTGCTTCTGACCATGCTTATTTTTGTAATGAGCTTACCATATAATTCGTTATGTTCTGCAATAGCCGAGCAATAAAAATTTTGTTTCATTTCAATGCGTATTTTTCTTCTATGTTTATAAAACAATTTTCTATGTTTTACTTTCGGTTTCGTGAATTCTGTGTCAAATGAAGGCAATCTATTTTGTGAGTTGTGTTTGGATGGATGCTCTTCTTATTTTACAATTTCCGTCAGTTAATTACTGCAGAGACTTGAAAAAACTATTAACTTTTGTTCTATTTTACTAAGTTGAGCTATAAATTGCATGGGATGTGTCTGATCTGTTGATTTTTTGAGAAGTTAGGGTTCGAAGACAGGAAAAGATAAATAAAAATTACAAATATTAATATTACTATGAAGTAGAAACATATACTGTTGGGATTTCTGGATATATTTTGCTTTAAATCACTCAAATTCATAAATGCGAGTTTACATTAGAAACTTGTTCCTGTGTTTTAGAATGGCGAAGGGACTATTTTATAGAGAAACTTTGAGTTTTATGAAAGATGTGCAAATTTATATGAAAAACTTATTCTTTGTTTCAGAATGGGGCCGGGACTATTTTATAGAGAAAATTAGGGCTTTAGACTCTCCCACTTTGCTTGTTGATTTTGGATTTCAACATGTTCTAACAAAAATGTCTTTTTTTGAAAGAAATCCGACAGTTAATCCGAATGCAAAGCTCGTGCAAGTCCTACGCTTCCAAATTGGAAAAGCAATCCACGGAATGTGGATCTGATAACATAGAATTTAGCAGTTTTTCTATTGGTGATTTTTTGAGGGCAACCTTCTACATGGTATAAAGAAATATATTCAGCAGGCACACAATTTTTCTTGTGTGCTGATTTTGTTGGGGAACTAGTATTGGGTATAAAACTATGTAACTGGAAGCTTCACCCCTTTGACATGCCACTGAAATGTTTTCAGGATGGCGCTTTTCAGTGACAATTGCAAGTATAAAAATATAATAATGCTAACTCTAATTTATGGATGATAACTTTCTCTTTGACTTTATTTCCATATTTGAGGTTCTGACCTTGTTTCCGTATTTGAAATTCACAAATGATATCCAAAAAATTTGGTATCTTTGATGGTTATGTTTGAATGCTTGTCATACTCTAATGCTATCATAGAGTATATCAAATCTTGGTTTACTAAATATTTCCCATCTCTACAGCAATATGATTTTCAAGATATCTAGAATATCCTTTCCAATATTGCATGGACATATGTATCAATGCAACTGGAATATACAAAGAACATGTGGTTGGTATCATTTCCAATATTGCATGGACATATGTATCAATGCAACTGGAATAAACCAAGAACATGTGGTTAGTGCCCTTATGATACCACTTTAAAATTCATGACAGTATAACCATGAGATATCTAGAATATCATTTCCAATATTGCATGGACATATGTATCAATGCAACTGGAATAAACCAAGAACATGTGGTTAGTGCCCTTATGATACCACTTTAAAATTCATGACAGTATAACCATGAGATATCTAGAATATCCTTTCCAATATTGCATGGACATATGTATCAATGCAACTGGAATATACAAAGAATATGTGGTTAGTGCCCTTATGATACCACTTTAAAATTCATGACAGTATAACCACATGCTTGTTTTGAGTATCTTGGATTTTAATTGGTGTTGGCTTCCTTTTCTTATGTAAATAAATTTGTTTGTGCTTAATAAATTAAAACATATTTAACAAATTATCAAACAGAAGGGAAATTTATCAAAAGATAGCTTAGTGTGCCTTCGTCTTTAAGAAATAGAGAAATAAAATTTGTTTTAATTGATTATGAAATATTAAAATTCACATTTTAAAATTAATTGAGAAAAAGGGGACGCATACAACAAAATTAATTGAGAGAAAGGAGATGCATTTAACAACTCATTAAGAGAGAAAATAATATACGTCTTTCATGTTAACCCTCATAACCACATGCATTTCTTTATTGGATTAAGAGAAATGAGATGTATTTTACAACTCTTTATAAAGGAACATGTGTTTAATGCTTTTATAATGCCACCTTCACATTATTCTTCATCCTTATGCATGTCTTGAGGATTTTCACTGGTGTTAGGCTCTTTAAAAAAAAAAAGTCATCTCTTTGTTAAAATTTTAAATAGATTTGTCTCTTTTAACAAATTCATTACATTGAATTAATTAAAGGTTTTTCTTTTCTTTTCATTTTAAGAGAAATAAGGAAATAGTAATTGTTTTTAATTGATTTAAGATGCAAAATTAAAATTCACATTTTAAATTGAGAAGCAAGGTGCATTCTACCAAGACTATAAGAGAGATGTTTAATTTTCAACATGATATAAATCGACACTATTTGAATTTTATTCATTTTCAATTTTTTGATGTTGATAATGAGATAATATATATCAACACTAATTGATTTGTTTTTTCAAAATTTTTAATCCATTTGATTCTTAATAGCTTCGTAGTTAAAGATGGATTTACCTTGGTACATATAATTTATAAAAAATAAAAATAATGAGAGACACATGACATTACTTGAAAATGTAATTACGATTTTCAATTTTCAAAGCAATGATGGAGTTAAAGATGGATTTACTTTGGTGCGTATAATTTATAAAAAAATTAATAAACAATGTGAGATACATGACCTTACATGGAAATATAATTATAGACTTTGGTGTATGTTGCATATTAGGTCGGCTATTGTATCCACATTGTATGCTGCTTTTAAACTATTAGGCTAGTTATTGCATTCAGAAAAATGAGGCAACATGCCCTTTTGAATGTAGATCTGAGGGAGTTTGGTGTATGTTGCATATATTTCACAATTAAATTATTAGGTTAGCTATTGTATCCACATTGTATGTTGCTTTTAAACTATTAGGTTAGTTATTGCATTCAAAAAAGGGTGGCACCATGCCCTTTTGAATGTAGATGTGAGGAATGTTTGTGTTTTAAATGAAGAATGTTGAACTTCTGCAATTCCTTGGACAAAATAATTATTTTTATATTTTTCTAGTACAAATAAATAGAGGTGCATTACAAAGTGAATATAAATTTTGGATGGAAATATTATATCACAAAAAAACTTTTTTCTTTCATAAGATTTACATTTTAGAATATTGATCAATTGGAGATGTATAAAGTGCGCTTTAATGCTAATACATATGCATGAAAATTGAATTTTCATGAATCCATGTAACCTTGAGAAAATTTATTGAACAAAAGCATCATTGCTCTATTTTCACTTGGAAAATTTAAATAGGATTTGCATAGCGTTTGTAAATATTGGGTGGAACAATTCTAATATACGAAATTTTTATTTCACAAAATTTCAGTTGTAGATTAGTGGCTATTTGGAGTAAACAATTGATCTATAAACACCTCACCAGCACGGATATTTTGTCAATATACAAAATTTTTATTTCACAAGATTTAAATTGTAGATTAGTGGCGATTTGGAGTAAACAATTGATCTATAAACACTTCACCAACACAAATATTGTCAATATACAAAAATTTTATTTCACAAGATTTAAATTGTAGGTTAGTGGCAATTTGGAGTAAACAATCGATCTATAAACACCTCACCAACACAAATATTTTGTCAATTTTAGTTGTCATTGTTGTCTATACAATTTGAGATGGATTCTAGCCTCTCTTTGCTAATTATATAAAATGCTAAGTGAGATGGTAATAACTTTGCAAGTTTGATAGATACATGCATGCTTTTTCATAGATTATTAAATTCTATTAAATGAAGAACTCTATCGTAGTTGATTGTCAAAATATGAGAACACATGTCAACTGACTGGGCATAAAACACAATTCAATTCATCGCTAATATATATATATATATATATATATAATATATATATATATATATATATATATGCTCAGCAAATTATGTAGACATACCAATGTATGGTTGTAATGTACCCAGAGCCCATCAACATTTCGGCAGGGAATTAAAAAATATGGCTTAACAAATTGCATTCTCTTTATGAAATATTTGATGTCCTCATTTCAAAGGGAATTGGTCCTTTGTTTTCCAATGGGGAGCCAAGATGATTTTTATAGCCCAAAGGAAAATGGTTTCCTATTGAACAAAGGCCATTGGATTTCATTTAATGGCTCAATCTTGCTTTCTTCGAGGCTCGATCAATTTTCTTGTAAAAGACGTAGACACATCCCCTCCCAAGTCAAGGAAAATGAACCTCTATTATGGTTGGGTTGGCCACACTGTTTGGGAATCAAAATGGATGCCATTTCCTTGGTCCCTTGTTGGAGTGAACACAACCAACGATACTATGTTGCATATATGCAAAAATGTGTAGAGATCTAACACACATGTAGCTAAAATGAGAGACCATGCAAACTTGTGGGTGTGGAATTGATTGATATAGAAAATTGTATTTATTGTTGTGATTCATTTACAAATTGATTTAAACAAGAACGAAGCTTTATATAGGAAAAAAGTTCCCCCAATTAGTGAATTAACACATCTATAGGTCAACCAAGAGAAGTTAAATGAACCATAGGCAATAGAGATTTTACCCTAGAAACCCAAGAGAAATCCTCCGTAGGGATTTAATTAAAGGAAATTCTTACAATAATAAGTTGCATTCTCCCTTAGATTTTTAATGTATTCTTACTCACGAAACATTGTAGATGGTTTATGCTTAGAGACAACCTTTGATCTTTTGAACACACTTCCTCTTCCTTGCCATTGCACTTTTCATCTCAAGTTGGCCTTTTCTCATCTCTCAAATTCCCTTTTTTCTCTACAAACTTCATATTTAAGTTCCTTGGAAACCAACCATCACAATCATTCATTTTCTTATTCCAAGTTAGAAGAATTTTTAAACTATTCACTTAACTTTGCTAAAACAATTAAAAACTTATTACAAAGTTTATAAAAGACATTTAGTTAAGATCCAATTTGGATCACACCTCCACATTTGCAAGGTTTTGGTCGAAAAAGTTACAATTTCTTTCAAAATTGTTGTTTTGCATATGCCTCCCTACCTTGCCACCTCGAGATGATCTCTTGCAAATATCTATGAAAGGTGCCTCCACTGGATGATGAAAGTTAAAGCACCAAATAGGGGTTGCTTTTAGCATGACCTTATTTCGATCTCTTGGTTATATATGATTTTTTGTGGTGCAATAGGTTGTTGGACAACCATTGCTCACATTGTTAAGTTGCCCCTCTTATCCTTAATGTTAACTCTCCAAATTTTCTACTTCACTATTGAGTGCTTGGGATGGAGTTTTAGAAGCCTCCAACATTTCACCTTTCAATGTCTAGTTTGTTTGGTGTAGTAGTAATAGTTTTTGCATATGCTATTTGGTCTTCTATAGTGCCAAATATTGCCTTTTGACCTATTTTGGAATGAAACAAACCAAAAATATTAAGCCATACCTTTTTTAGCTTGTGATGCTTTCCTTGAAAAGGTGTGGCTTTAGCCTACCTTTTCTTTGTACTTGTCCATAAAATCCTAGGCCTTCATGCTTGAGTCTTTGTTCAGCTACAACAAATTTCACGATCCTTGGCTTTTCTCACCTAGCCTTTGGTCTTTGTTAAGGTACATCAAAGTTCATAGTCCCTCGGCCTTTCTCACTCATCTTTGTAACTTATTTGCGTCAATAATTGGATCTGATACCTCTAGTGTGCTCTTAGGAATCACTAGAGGGATCTTTAGGAAGGATCTTGGAAGATGAGTTTTCCATTCTTGATTATATCATGGTTTTAGCTTCCACAACCATAGTGGGAGAGATGTATTGGTCTCTTGGATAACAACTTGTAGATTTTTCATTGTCTCTTTCTTTATTTCCAAATCTTGGTATACATAAGTATTCAATTCAACGAAACTCTCTTGCTAATTATTTCACTAGGTGAATTTTTTCACAATTGCAAGAGATGCAATATTGGATTTTCCAATTCCACCTGGTGGAGTCTTGGCATATGTCAAGTTTTTTTCCTTCTCATCTGCTTTCTACCTCCACTATTGAATTTCTTGTTGGATTCACTTGTTTAGATATATTAACTCTCCTTGCCTCTCTTTTAAATGCCTTATTCATACTAGGTTTGAGTCTTTTCTAAGTGCCAATAACCACTTCAAAACCACAAATTTAATCACTCTCATGTCAATATGATCTATAAATGTGAGTCTTATCGCTCACATGTCTCACCAATAGAAATACTCTACAAAATAAATTTTGATTACATCTATTATTTATGCAATTTGAGCCTCTTGCTAATTGTGAACAAAAGAAGCAATTAATTGTTTTATTGCCATCAATTACCATACTTGTGGTGGTTGGACCATTTTTTTTTTCAACGAAGAATTCACACCTAGAGCAACTCACAGCGTACATAGTCTTGCAGGATTAGACCATGAGACCCTGGAGACAAAACCTCCCCACCTAACCGTTGGACCACATAATTGGGACTTGGCCCAAAGCTTACCATGTAATCGAGGGGGACTCTTCCTTAATTGCTAGCAATAGAACACCCTCTGTTATTACATGAATGTGTAGTCATCTTTAAGCTAAGTTCAAGGCTTGAAGACTTCATTAGGATAGTTCATTGCCAATTTATTGGAAGCTCTATTTAAATCTACAAAGTGATTTAAACAAACATATGCACAAGATAAGAAGTTATGAAACTTGAATCCAAAGAAAAGGTGATAAGTTGGAGGCTAGGGATGTCAAATTAATTTAGATGATTTAAAGCCAATTCAAGGGTGAATTTGGGAGTTTTAATAAGTCCAACACATTGAGATATGCATTTTCACTATAACAAAAATAGGAAGTAGAATCAAAAGCAAAGGAGATAAGTATTGGTGTATTTAGTTTCCTCCAATTGTTTAACAACTATTAATAGATATTATAGGAATAAAATTGGAGAAAAAAATGATATACTAAAATCAAAAGAAGGATAGATGGCAAACTTATAAAAGCATAGGGAATTGATATTTAATATTTGAAATTTTATATCCATAAGAAAGCGATTTTGAACAATATTTTTTGCTAAATAGCAGTCTATATGAAATTTTCAATAAGCATCACTTGGATTGTAGGGTTCTCATAGAAGTGATGGACATTTAACTTATGAGGAAAAATCCACATACATGGAATCGTGATCAAGTGGCTTGAGATGGTAGGAATTAAATGGTGTCTAGGGCATTCAAGTTTCCATATAGATGAACTAAAATAAATCCTATTTGTGTGATACTTCTTGCGAGGAGAAGTGTGGACTTGTGAAGGGAAAAATATGTCTATGAGATTGATGGCTCTAATCTAACCATTGGTAGATGTGTTGCAAACAATCAACATGAAAGGGAAAAACAAAGTAGAATTCATGGTCAATTAAGTGAGTGGGATGCCATAATTTATACATGCATTATGCTTTGCAAACAATCATGGTATAATCAAAATCTAGTTTGGAGTACAATGGCAGGAATAACTAAGACGTACTTATCAAAATAGGATGCATGTGAATTCACTTACTATTGTTTCCAACCACTAATGTCCACAAGGTACAAGGAAAAACTATATAGCAAGAGTTCAACTTAACAAGAGTAATTATGACTTCATTATATGATGAAATTGATTTTCTTATCTAAGAGGTCCACCCTTATAAAACAATGACTTTCACAAGACATTATCATGCTTCTTTCCATTTTAGGAACTTATTTACAACCTTTAGGGTTCACTGATACAAACACTAAATGTGAGTATTTCATAATTACGAATGAGTCGACGTAAAGGTCAACATGTGCATTGACATTTCTATGATGTATTTAGCCAAAATATTCAAAAGGTAGAATAATGGCATAATGATAAGCATCTATTAACTATGTTGGAAGAAATTGTTCAATAAAGGTGTTCCATCTCATGTATCCCAATTTAAATCACAAATAGAAGTGAGTGAACAATATAGCCCAATTATGAAAAATTTAACCAACAATACTTGCTACTAAACACTTGAGAGAATAGTCACTCATAAGCCAAATTAGAATTCTTTTGAATTCCTCATTTCTTATATTTATCCTTGTTTGCATATTATTGTAAACAAGTTATTTTCTTGTATTTATCCTTGTTTTCATATTAATGTAAACACTTAGCAAACACACTAGGAATAACAATCATTTGATTGAGAACTTTTGCCAACCATTTACAAGCAAACACTAACAACACTAGTTTCCTTTGATATTTTTTTTGGAAACACATTTGTAAGATAGTTGAGAATGCTCATAATAAATTAACATGAGAACAAAATCAAGACCTGGAATATCTAATTTCCATCAAAAAAACATTTCTCAATGAGAGAACTATTTTCTATGTAAGAAAATATCCAGAATTCGATATCAACCCAAATTCTAAACATGAATAATAAAATCAAATTATAAAGATAGAAACCTATTTTAATTTATGTACACTTGTACTATTGGAACCCTTAAATCACAAGAAATTCATTCATCACCTATATGATTTGACTTGATAGTTATGGTTTCCCACACCATAAGCCCCCATCCATGTGTACCCACATTTGTCACCACTATAGGTCATGATTGCAAAGAAACAAAAAGATTAAAATTAGTTAGAAATAAGCTTAATATATCCTTCAAGTAAAGATTATATAATCAATTTACAATCAAAACATCATTGGGCTTAAGGCATCTAATTTGCATTGAGGGTGCCAAAAGTCCAAATACATAGTCAACTAGACATACAAACTAGACTAGAAACACAATTAACATAAGCTTGCAAAGATCATGAGAAAAATAAAGATATTAAAATAGACAACAATACACCATAAAGAATTACATAATACAAAAATATTTTACTTTAGAAACCCTTAATTGGGAAAACTAGCCAACTTTTGAGCTTCACTGCTCTTCTTTTTCTCAAATGAACATTATACCCAATTTATAGTGAAAGTTGATCTTGGTCCACACCTAAGACCAATGCATTCATACATCACATAATCTCTTCTAATCGTGAGGATTCATCATCCATCATCATCTCTCATCAACCTTACATCATGGTCTATTTATAAGAATATAAAAACCTAATTTTAAGCATCTCGATTGAGTATAGGTGGATGAAGATCATTATATAAGATCCAAGGAATCTCGAGATTCTTAACTGCTTTCTGACTAGTTCTCACTATAGATGATTTCCATTTCGACCACTAGTCTAATTCGACTATGCAAGTATGCTCAATTTTGATCCTTGAATTGATCCAATCAACTATTGAATTCCTTTGGATGCTTGAGTACATGTCGAATTTGTCTTAGGTAAATTCTCTTGACTTGATCATTGAACTATTGACTTGACCTTCAAATTGTCTTTCCCATCCAATTGTCTTCAAGTATCTCATCGACTTACTATCCCTAGTTGTTTGTTGTACATTGTGTTCTCATTGGTGACAAAAAGATGCCATTAATGCCAAGGGGGATGCCCAAGACAACAACATTATCATTCATGATGCCTAAGCAACAATACACCCTTTGTATCAGTTGACAACTAGATCTCTTATAAGATCTCATCTCATGAAGAAAAATGAGTTTTAATTTATTTGAGATTTTCATGAAGTTATGTTTTCCTAATGATTTTATAAAAAACATGGTTGCATAGGCCTCATCAATACCTTTCCAATGGTACATCTTTCTATGAAAAAATCCTCCCAGGTGAGAAGTTATGGCTAATTAAAGTTAAATATTAATTAAGGGCCCAAAACTTTCAGGGAAAACCCCAAATGCCAAATTTGTTAACAAGTTCAGATCTTTAAGAGAAATTCACCATTGACATAGAAATCGACAACCTAGATCGTACAAACCTATGCATTTTTTAATGATGTTAAGTAGCATGCAACTTTCGGGACAGTCAATGATAATCACAAAACTTAAATGGATGGATGATATGAAAGCTGCATGACATTCAACTAGTCCTATTGGCTCAACCAAATATTGACACATGGAAGCACTTCTTATGAAGATTCCATAGACCCTTTGGACGAATGACATGTGTCTCTTTTGGACAGTCAATAGCACAATTAGCATGATACATCACTAGATGATGTCATCACAGTGATGTGGTGCCACTAGTGGCTGCCATGTGGCAGGGAAAAATGGTAGATTTGGATTGGTGAAAAACCTGAAATGAGTGACATGTGGCATCTCTCATGAGCTGCCACATGGTGTGATGATAATGGCACTCACAGGCTATATACACAGGCATTGGTTAAAGTATGGACTTAAACAACAAATCCTTTTACGACTCACGCACTTGGAAAAACACAGTTTAAAGATCAGTCCGAAACTCCTCAATCGAGACTTTTCTTGGAAAATTGCTCACCATTCATCAAATAGACCATGCTATGCACAAAACCCAGATGAAAAAAATTTGAATTTCGTCTTCCTTTGACTAGAAATTAAACCATAAGTCTGATGATGATTTTCCCTGCGAAATTCCCTTCTTCTCTTGGCTTGATACAAAGTGCTCTGTATTCTCGAACTAAATGTAATCTGGTTCTCCAAGTCTATATTTTAGTCTCATTCACATGTAAAGAACAAAGAGAATGCAATGCATGAATTCCTCATTCAACACATTAATCTCTCTTGGAAATATACTAAAGAATAAAGACCAAATCAATTTCAATCTCCATATATTAATATGACTATTAAAAAACCTCACAAATTCATATGCAATTAATTGTCTCACACACACTTACAAATTTGATTTGTTGATTAATAAACACTTGTCTAAGAATGTTGTTCAGTTAACTACTAACTCCAAATGCCACATCCAGTTCACACAAATTCACACAGATTGAGGATCAATACCCACAGATTGATCTCATGGATGTATTAATTTCTACCTCCATTAACTTCAGTCTCACACAGAGAACAAAAAAGCGACGCCCCTTCTCCACACCAAAAACTTCAAGAAAATGTTCCTCACTTTCACAACCAAAAAAAAAAAAAAAAACAAAAACAAAAACAAAAAAACAAAAAAAACAAAAACAAAACAAACTATCCATGAAATGAGTTCACCCATGTGAACCAATTTCCTCACTCCACAAAATCAAGAAACAAAATCTATTTGTTAATCTAATTAGCTCTAACTCCCCACGAGTTATCAAATCCTATCCTTAACTATTTAAATTTTCTTTTAACTAGATTTTCCTAACTACTCTTAACTAAATATTCAAAAAAAATTCACAAATAAACTTTTAAATGTTCTAGCCTTGGCATGTGATCAACCCAGCACATTGCTAGGCTCTTGGTCTGACTTCAATAACTTATCATGTTTATGTGCACGACCTAATGCACCTGCATCACACTCCCCAAGAAAGAAAAAAGTTATGAGCTCCTGCTCATAAGATCTTCTATAGAATGGCCTGCTTTCTGTATTTCTTCTTCATCCATCCAAGTAGAATCCTCCATCGAATGGTATTTCCACTTCACAAGATACTCCAAGTATTATTTCCTTATGGTCTTCATGGAAACATGTGTATCCCAAACTCGTTTAGCCTCTAAACTCTTTGCCACATGCATTTGTTTCAACCACTGTTGTTCCTTTCCTTCATCATGGTAAATATTCCCAGAAGTTTGATTTGGATCATCAACTATGTAGGAATACAAATTTGCTACATTAAAAATGGGTGAAATGATAATGCCTGGAGGTAACTCCAGCTCATAATCATTTGTTGAAAACATGTGGAGGATCTTACAAGGTCATATCTTATTCATTTTCAATTTTTTGTATTCTCCCCTTGGAAACCTCTCCTTTCTTAGGTGAGCTAGGACCGTGTATCCCACTTCAAAGTTTACCGCTTTCTTGTGTAAATTTGCTCGCTGCTTGTAGTTGTAGCTTGAATCTTGTAACCTATGTTTTATGTTGCAAAATCATCTCCATTATAATTTCTATGCTTAAGCTTCCCCAAGTATCTTAGCTCACAAATTCCCCCTCGGATTCATGCCGTATAAGATCTGAAATGGACTCCTTCCCATGCTCCTATTTGGTGAGTCATTATAGGCAAACTCAGACTAGGCTAGCACATGATCCCATTGCTTGGGTCTATCACCTACTAAAATCCTCAACAAATTACCCAAACTCCTGTTCACAACCTCTGTTTTCCCATCAGACTGTGAATGATAGACTGAGCTAAAATTGATCTTAGTGCCAAGTTTCTTCCATAAGGTCCTCCAAAAGTGTCCTATGAATCTTGTGTCCCTGTCAGAGATTATACTTTTTGGAAAACCATGCAACTGGAAAATCTCATCAAAAAACAAATTAGCCACATGGGTAACATCACCAGTTTTGGAACATAGAATGAAATGAGTCATCTTAATAAATATGTCCACAACTACAAGGATTGAATCATTACCTCATTGAGTTCTCGCTAAACCCAAAACTAAGTCCATACTTTCCGAATCCCAAGGCCTGTTGGGAATGGGTAAAGGCATGTACAATCCAGCATTCTGACTCCTCGCTTTCCAATGTTGACATACCCTGCACTTAGTCACGTACCTCTGTACATCTGCCTTCATCTTAGGCCAAAAATAGAAGTGACTCAACTTCCCAAGTGTTTTCTCAACACCAAAATATCCAACCAACTCACCATTATGCTTTTCTTGGACCAAGTTTTCCCTCATTGAGCAATCGGGAATACATAGCTTATTGTTCTTGAACAATAGTCCATATAAACTCTTTCCATGGAATACTGTCCCTTTTGACTGAATTCTTACACATTTCAATAGCTTCTTTAGAATCAACATCAATGTCATACAAGTCCTTCAAATTATCAAAGCCTAAAATTTTATTTGAATTTCCTGCATGATTAAACATCTTATTTTCCTTCCCACTAATGTGCTTCAAAATCAAAGTGAAAGTTTGAAGGAATTCTACCCACTTTGCATGTTTATGATTCAAATTATGTTGTTGCATAATGTATTGTAAGGAAGAATTATCTGTGTACAAAACAAACTCCTTAGGCATCAAGTAATGCCTCCAATGCTTCAAAGCTTGAAACACCACATAAAATTATTTTTCGTAGGAAGATTATTTTTGTTTTGACACATTTAACTTCTCGCTGAAATATGAAACAAGATTATCTTCTTGGCTCAGTACAACTCCAATGTTTGTCCCGCTGGAATCACATCTTACTTGAAAGGGCTGATTGAAGTCTGGAAACTTCAACACTGGCTTCTCAATGATCTTCTTCTTCAGTAGTTGATTTTTTTTTATTTTTTTATTTTTTATTTGCTTCTTTTTTCCAATAAAATGGCTGCCTATCCTTCTTAATGGTTTCAATGATAGGTGCACAAATGCCACTGAAGTTCCTGTAGAAGTTGGCTAAGCCATGAAAACTTCTCACCTCAAAACTTTTCTTAAGCGAGGGCCAATTTACAATTGCCTCTATCTTCTCCGGATCCATTTTCAAGACATTCTTAGAAATGAAAAAACTTGGGTATACAAGCTCACTCTTCATAAAAGAACAATTATTCATGTTAATCAATAACTTTTCTTGCTGCAATATTTCTAAAACATACTTCAAATGTCTCAAGTGCTCTTCTTTAGTTTGAATGAAAACTAAAATTTCATCCAAATAAACAATGATGAACTTATCAATGAACTCCTTCAAGACTTCATTCATCAGCCACATAAAGGTACCAGGTGCATTTGACAGGCCAAATGGCATGACCATCCACTCGTATAAGCCTTCATTTATCTTGAAAGTTGTCTTCCACTTGTCTCCTTCTCTGATCCGAATTTGATAATAACCACTTTTTAGGTCAATCTTTGAGAAGTAAGTTTCCCCACACAAGTAGTCCATCATATCATCCATCCGTGCAAATGGAAACTTGTAGCGAATGGTGATCTTGTTGATTGATCTAGAGTCAGTGCACATTCTCCATTATCCACCCTTATTTGGACTTAGTACTGTAGGTACGACACACCGATTCAAAATTTCTCTTATTAGTCCTTTGTCCAACAATTCTTGGACTTGCTTCCTCACTTCCTCATTATCCTTGGGTGTCATTCGATATGCAGCCATGTTCGGAAGAATTTCTCTCGGCATTGGGACAACATACCACAGGCTTGTCGTTATATAGACGAAACTCGACTTCGCTTTGCTCATACACCAAAAATTAGTGTCCCTTTTTTGCAACTATGAGACCTTATAAGGTGTGGGATGTTTAATACTTTTCAACCCCAATTTTTCCACCATTTCTTGGGAGACTAGATTGTCTGTACTTTTGCTATCAATCACCAATTTGCAACATTTTCCTTATTCCTTACACATTGTCTTGAATAAGGATTTCCTTTTGACTGGTTCAACAGTATCCTTTGTTGACTTTAATAGGACTTTGTGCATCATCAACACCTCTTCAGTCTCTGGCACATTCTCTGCCTCAGGGATTGTGTCTTTGTTGCTTCGGTTTGAGCTATGTATGCACCTCACTATCATGTATTGTCATTCTCAAGACATTTGTAACACCGGTAGACAATATCTCTGCCTCTTCCTCTACCTCTCTGGTAAGATATTCCTCCTTTGCCGCCACCTTCTTTCTTTGACTGCCCTTACTGATTTGAGCTACCTTCATCATAATTTTTTGCTGGAAGATTTCCTCTTCCATTTGTTTGTCCTTTCCCTCTGGAAAAACCACGTCGTTTGCCAGAGCTTTGAGTCCTAGATATCTTTTTTCTGCCTTCATGGCACACTCGTATGCTTCCTCTATTGTCCTTTGAGAAAGTATGTTGATTTTATCTTGGATATCTAGCCTCAAACCACTGATATACCTTCTTGTCTTCTCTGGGGTATCTTCTACATAGCCTCTTTTCAAGTTCACCTTGTAAAACTCTTCGGTGTAATCCCTCACCGTCATCATCTTTTTCTTAAGATTTTGCATCTGTCTGTAGAGAGTTAGATGGTAATCCTTTGGCAAGAACTTACTCTTCATCTTTGTCACCATTCTATCCCAAATCTTGATCAATGGTTTGTCATTCATCCTTCTTTCAGCCTGTACATTATCCCACCATAGTGCAACATGATCTTTCAATCTTGTCACTGCAAACTTGACTCTCTTATCCTCGTCATTTTCCTCATACTCAAAATACTTTTCCATCTCACTGATCCAGACTATTAGATTTCCAGCTTTCAAACTGCCATCGTAAATGAAGATTTTAGGCTTTAGCCTTGAACTTGAGCCCAATACTGCTCTCAACAACCTAACCTCAAAATTTTCTTCAACAAGTGCTACTCCTTCTTCTTCAGGTTCCTTTTCGACCTCAGGATCCTGCTGTCTCCCCAATTCCATGGCTTCTAACTAATCTTGTAGTCTCCTTATCTCTTCTTGGAGTTCTGCATTACCTGTGGGTCTGCCTCCTTGACCTCGTGCCCTTCCGGTTTGCGTATTCATCTCTCTAAACTGTAGAGAACAACAAAGTTAAGGCTCTGATACCTTAAATTGATGGCACTCACAGGTTGTATACACATACACTAGTTAAAATATGGAATTCAACAACAAATCGTTTTTACCACTCACGCACTCTGAAAAAACACAGTTTAAATATCAGCCCAAAACTCCTCAATCAAGGATTTTCTTGGAAAACCGCTTGAGATTCACCAAATAGACCATGCTCTTAACAAAACCCAGATGGCAGGATTTTTAATTTCTTCTTCCTTTGATTAGAAATTGAACTGTAAGTTTGATGACAGTTTTCCCCTGTGAAATTCCCTTCTTCTCTTGGCTTGATACAAAGTGCTATGTATTCTCAAACATGTAACATAAATGGCTTTTTCCAATACAAAATATTTGACGCAAAAGCACCGTGATTAAAATTTTGAATGTAATATGGTTCTCTAGGTCTATATTTTAGTCTCATTCACATGTAAATAATAGAGAGAATGCAGTGCACAAATTCCTCATTCAACACAATAATTTCTCTTGGAAATATACTAAATAATAAAGAACAAATCAATTTCAATCTCTAGATATTAATATGAATGTTAACAATCCTCACAAATGCATATGCAATATAATATCTCACATACACTTACAAATTCGATTTGCTGATTAATAAACACTTGTCTAAGAATGTTGTTCAATTAGCTACTAACTCCACATGCCACATCTAGTACACACAGATTGAGGATCAATACCCACAAATTGATGTCATGGATGTATTAATTACTATCTCCATTAACTCCAGTCTCACACAGAGAACAAAAAACAACGTCCCTTCTCCACACCAAAAACTTAAAGAAAATGTTCCTCTCTTTCAAAACTAAAAAAAAAAATTCTAAGAAATGAGTTCACCCATGTGAACCAATTTTCTCACTCCACAAAACCAGGAAACAATATCTATTTTTTAAAGTAATTAGCTCTAACTCCCTATGAGCTATCAAATCCTATCAACTATTTAAAATTTATTTTAACTAGATGTTTCTAACTACTCTTAACTAAATATCCAAAAAAAATTCACAAATAAACTTTAAAATGTTCTAGCCTTGGTATGTGATCAACCCATCACATTGTTAGGCTCTTGGTATGACTTCAATAACTTATCATGTTTATGTGCACAGCCTAATGCACATGCATCAAATGACATCACATGGGTGACCATGGACCCCTAAGGACCTAGTTATATGGAATGATAACATGGACGTTGGCACATCCTTTAAGGCTCGAAGGCATGGTCATATGCAATGGTTGTATGGTAAAAAGGCCCAACCTTTAAGGCATGGATGTCGGCCCATGGTTAGATAATTTAATCCTCGGGACCACATGTAGTGTATATGAGTGTGTGTGTGATTGAATTATCTATTAATAATAATCATTCTTGACTCACATTACAAACTTTGTGTTTTTTACAATTCATTAGAAGTTGGTCTTGGTTTCCAATCAGGTGAGTGAAGTCTTTGTATTCTGGTTTCTCAGGTATATAGTCTATAGAGGTAGCCCATGGTGGATAGGGGCGTATACACAAGTTTTGCACACAAAAGTATCCAATGTGGACAATGGTGTATACACAAGTCTTCCATGCAGAGGTATCCCATGTGGACATGGGAATATACACAAGTTTTTCACGTAGAAGTAGGCTATGTGGATAGGGGTGTATACACAAGTCTTGCATGCAGAGGTATCCCATGTGGATATGGGCGTATACACAAGTTTTTCATGCAGAGGTAACCCAAGGTGGACAAGGTGTATCATGTGGAGATAGCCCATGATGGATAGGGTAATACTTATGCATTTCACAAAGGTATTCCATGGTGGATAGGGAAAGATATGCTCACAGACTTAGTCAACCCAGGTGAATAGGGCATATACACAAAGTTTTGTAGGAACTTAGCCCATGTGGAGGAAAATATATATATACAAGTATAGGCTACAAAGGATGGGCCATGTCAAATGGTAGTAAGTTCACAACACATGGTATTCATAGAAATTTTTAGGGGCGAATCTTGGTCCATGGGTGAAATTTAAGGGGTTTTATATCTTGGAGGGGCATTTTTTTTTATATTACACCCCATTTCTATAGTTTTCCAAAAAAATGTTTTAAAAATAAATAAATATTGTATTTTAGCCACCAATATTATGAAAAATAATCCCAATAAAACATGATTTCGCCTCTCCAAATTTCATTCAAGCTTAAATTCACCTTGAAAATATCGTTTGCAGATGGGATTTGCTTCCAATCACCCCCAATTTCTAGGAATGACATTGGTTAGGTGCTATTTGGCCCTCTACCATTCTTGGAAATCAAGGCTATGGTTGAATTCTCCCTGGATTTTAGGGGTTTGCTTGCATTTACAGTTTTATTTGCCTATATAAATGTGTATCTACACTCAGAAGAAACTATGTGATTGACTGAATCTTTACATCGGGAATTGGGAAACATTATTTTTGTTTTTATCATATGCATAAAAACAGAGGAATGACAGAGTCAGACAATGACCTTCTTCTTGGTTTAGGTTAGTTCTCCGACCTACTTCCACTGGGAAAATTCTCTTTTTCCCTATTTCTCCTCCATGGATTTGATGAGTTTGTGCTTTGTTTAGGATTTGTGGGTTTGGTGATTGTTGCGACATATTTCTTTGGTTGTACTTTTGTCAAGTAGAACAATATTAAACTATAGAGATTTTTTAATAAATTTCTTGTAGAAGAGTCAATAATTTTGTCTTTCATTAAAGAAATCATATATATATATATATATATATATATATATATATACTTCCGTGCATTGGCTCATTGTATGACTTCATGATATAGTTCTAGATATCGTTGGGGAGTGACTATTGCTCAAATTTCACTATTAGCAATTTGCAATAGGTAACTCGTTGAAGTGAGAAATCTAGTTTCATTACGGTCTAGTTCCCTTCTTGGATTTTTATCGAAAAAAAAATAAAAAAATAAAAAATAAAAAAATAAAAAAAAATAAAAAAATTATTTTATTTTTTCCCTTCATAAAATAACAAATATTTGTGCGGAAAGCTATGTATGTGCAGGGTTGTGGTTGTTTAGTAAATGTAATTTTCAAGGGAGGGAGTTGATAGGTTTTTTGTTTTCATAGGTTTCTTCTTCCTTTGAGGTAAATAATGTTCATGTTTGATTTTGGAATTGTATTAATGTATTCTTTGCATTGAGAATTTAGTCTTTCTTTTTGGATTTAGATTAGTAGTTTTTTTGTTCAGAAAAGGGGTTCGTTGTTCAATTATTTCATGTATATGGATATTCCTGATGGATTATAGGAACATTGAGAAACCCTTGATATGGAGAGGTTAATAACTTGAGATATGCAAAGAGGAAAACAAATGTATGTTATGAATAAAATATGTAAAAAAATAACGTAAATGATAATAATCATAAATAATGATAATTAATTAGTAATTAGTACCGAAGAGGCATGTCTAATGAGACATGACCTTTCCGTGAAGAGGCACCTGCCTAGGTATATAAGCGGGCTAACAAACAACATATTCTTATTCATAAATTTTAATATGTATTCTTGTATCCTAAATGGAGATCTACATATTCCAAGTATTTTGGAGTGTTTAACCTGTTATAACGAACCTTGTTCATTACATTGGTATCAGAGGATTCCTCTGAGTAACTAAAATTTGTTCATTACTTTGGTATTAGAGTTGTTCAATCCTTTGACCGCTTCACCACTACATAAAGCTAGTCTGGTCGAGGCCTTTGGCCATCGAAATTCATCAACCTTTTTGTCATTACAAGTCAAGCGTTTTGATTCTCAAGTAATTGGAGGTTCTCCATTTCACTATTAGGCCTTTGGCCAAGTATTAAAAAAATTAGATATAAAAAATTATATATATATATAAGGACTAAAAATATTTGGAAAGAAGAAGAAAAATGCAAATAGATTTATCACTTCAACAATTTCCCAAACATCTGCTCCAAGAGTCTGAAGATAGGATCTTGTTCGTATCTTCCAGAAGATTAAATTGTTTCCGTTGAAGAGAGGTGGTCTCATAGATGTTGTTCCATCTTGATTGCTCATCTTGGTAGATCTTCCTTCTAGCGATCAAGCTTCTTTAGAAGGACCTGATCTGATTCCAATTGTTGGAAAAATACTGAGAGGTGGGGTGAATCAATATTTAAAAATCATAATACTTTATTATTTTAATGATTTCTATACACGAATTTAATTAATCAAAATAGCGTATGCACGCGGCTTTCTGTTAAGAAACTTTCATATACTAAGTGAACTTATAATTCAGAGAAATATTCATAAACTTTACTTAGCCCAATTCATCACACATGAACACCAAGATTTAAGAACATAATAAATCATCACACATAAGCAACACACATGAACACCAAGATTTAAGGTGGAAACCCAAGTTGGGAGAAAACCATCGTTGCTGTGATATTTGTCTTCAATATTTATTATATAGAAAACTGCTTACATTCTTGTACCAGCGCAGACTCATACTAGTATGCAGGCACCCACGTGAATAAGGTTGCAACCTTCTCTCGTTCTCAAACAACTACTGGAAGGGAGCTCCAACCCCTTGATCTTGTGTACCAGCCACCACTGGAAGGGAGCTTCAACCCCCTGAACTGATCCGCCAAATCCTACTGGCAGGAAGCTTCAACTTCCACACTAAAGGCTTCAACCCTCAGACCCACTGCAGACCACGTTTCATAAATTTTCACACTAGATCCAATAAATTTTACTTCGACACAACTTTTAGATCGATAGAAACAACCATCAACCAAATTCGAACAGAATAATGATATCACTATACCCAGACCAGAACCAAACCCAGACTTTTGCATCAACACACAAAATCAACTGCAACACTGATCATTCATAAAACAATAGTATACACTGCTTTAATTACGGAAACCTGTGTGTATACACGCTTTTCTGTGGAGCAACCTGCATATAGATCTTAATATACTAAGATTAAAATTTTGACCAGACTCTGAATAGATCAGAGATATTTAGACATATTTTTTCAGATTTATAGAGCCCTCACACATTCAGTAAACATCCATAATTTTTCAATCACCCAAACACTGATCTTTATACACAATCAACTAGCAGCATAATAAATACTCAGAAAACCCAGATCTATATGAAGACATCATTGACAGACAACAAAAATACAACAAATTTGATCAGACATTTCCTTCAACATTCTTTAGAAAAACCCTATCTTGCATACACACCTTTGTGGAGCCGAATTTGCGTGCATACATACCTTCACCATGATGAACCCGGGTATAGATCTATAAATATTTCAGGACTGTGAAACACTTCAAAACTAAAAACTTACTCAGATCATACCCTTCACTTCAGCAATCATGCCCTAGACCATAGATCTAAACAACTCATAAACCAATCATGCAAATACATAGTCATTTCAGTCTTGAGAGCCTGATCCATTATTGTATTCATGAGTGCATCATAATATTAAATTTATCTCTTGATTATAGCCCATTCCATGCAGATATACTTTAGATTGAAGTATTCATTCAATTTAAAAATTCATTCACACTTAGCACTATGATCTTCAAATCCTTATATAGTGTTAGCCTTAGCCAATACCATGAGCCAAAGCCACACAAGTGCCGATGGTATTCTTGGATGGGATCAAATGACCATTACTTTGCTTAATATTATGGGCTAATACCATGGTAAGGACCCCTGGTATTATAAACTTAATGCACAAGCACATACACGACTTTGCTTCTTCTTACCTGCATGTATACACAACTTTGCCTTGACCAACTCGCGTATAGCTCCTTAGATATGTCCTTTATCCATCTTCTGATTTTGATCTATAAAACTTATGTCCCATCATTCTGACAATCTGTTCCAACATAGTGCCACCTCTTAGCTTATCAAGAACCAATATATTTGGTCTTTTACAAGGTTGCCATAAAGGACAACACATGCAATCATAATTCCAAAAATATCCTCCTTTGGACTTTATGGAAACCATGTTGGTGTTTGATCATCACAACCTGTAGACACATCAACATAAGCATTATTCAAACACCAAATTACTCTCCCCTTTTTAAATCAAGGGTAAAGGGCAGACCGATGTTGAAACAAGGTTTCTCTTTCCTTGTAGATACAAGAGTGTTGAGATCTACGCTGCACTATACAACCATACTCCCCCTGAACACATGTTGAATCTTTAGAAATATTTTCAATGAAATACATCACTCTATGAACTTTCCTATCACCAAGGACTCATACTTACATCAATCACCCAACCAAGTGGGGTTACATATTTGACTCAATTACATAACCAAGTGGGTTTACATTTGTGACTCAAGATCCCAATCGAGTGGGTTTACATATTTGAGCATGTCCATACACGATTGAATATGAAAAACTTTACATCAACAAGTCTCAACCGTATTACATATTTAAATTATATATATGGAAGTTATAACTAAGACCAAAGGACCTCAATTAGAGATGATCATCGAACATAAATTCATGAACCAATAGAATTCCAACAATGCATTATATCGAGCAAATTGTTAAGCGGAGTAAATCCTCTACGCGGAAAAGAGGCAGTCCCTCTAGCCCTAGAGTGGAGTCACAGAAAGCAAAGAGACATGCTAGAGTGTAGGTTCCTAATTACAGAATGAAAGAGGACATGGTAGATCGACCTACCTGGAATCCAATCCTGTCGTCACGGTTGTAGTAGTGGTGGTCTCTCGCTCCTGCCTCGGCAAGTCACAATCCTTCTATAGTCATTCTCAGATACCTGCACATAAAACAGTAAACAAGATCATCATACAATATAATAATTCCATTTGTAATCACTAGCCAGTCAAAGAGGGCTAAGCATATTGCTTTAAAAAAACAACATAACCCAAAATGGGAACCTAAAAAATAGTCGCATATATATTGATAGAAGGAAGAGGTACAACCAAAGATTTAACGTCATAGTCTCCTCCAGCGGGGTTCAGCTGAAGCGCGTCTCAGATACTCGTCATGGGAGTCGGATGGGATGAGGGCATGGGCTTAAGCTCTCTCAACGAAGTTCCTTCTTGTTCTATCTCTTCAATAATTCTACTATAGTACTTCAATTCTCCATGTTCAGCTAGCTTATGCAAGGAGAGATAGCTTCTTTTTATAGAGGAAAAGGAGGAGGTTAAGATCCTTACAAAGGTGGAAGGGAGGCCTATCCTTTAGGAGGTTCTCATGGGAGGTGGAAAACATAAACTAAAGGAGGGAGTATGTGGTTATTCAGTCCAACCACTCCTAATGACTCATCCTTGAAGTTTTTGGAGTGGAATCTCCACCTCTATTTTAAAAAAACATTCCATAAAACGGCTTGGCGCGGGGCTGATGTTAATTTTCTCCATTAGACGGGGTAGAACTAGCTACTTGTGCGCCAAGGCAAAAACAAGGGTTTTTGAAGCTCTGCTCAGGGAATTGTCAACAAAAGGAATATTTCTCTCATGTAAAGGGATGCAATGATGGTCTTTGCAAGGCATGACACTTCTTATTTTTCACATAAATGACCCTCCAATGTGCGAGATGGGGATTATAGGGACAATGAAAAAATGTTGTGTAACAGAGGCCCCCTAAAGCATGAGGTTCGAGGGAGAGGGAGGGGAAAAATGCTTTATGAGAATGCGTTCGAACCAAACACCACTCTGAAAACCTGCAATTACAAATACAATTGATATCTCTTATACATGAACATGTGGCATGGGCGCGCCCTTCTATAATAGAGTACATAACAGCGAGATCTGTTAGGTCCCTATATTACTAGTATAGTCCCTTATTATTGTTAGTTTAACCCCCTTATTGTTATTATTGTACCCTTGTAACCCCCATATTGTTATTATTGTGCCCTTCAATTATTATTGTTAGGTCGGCTAGGATTACATTGTGGCCCCACTAGGATTACATTATGGCCCCATGGACTCCTATATATAGAAAGGAGGTTTTGTAAATTGTATCATCCAAGAATTGTTCATTTATGTAATGTATTGTAGGTTTCCCCCTCGAAGTGGCTCATTTCTAAGGCGTTTATATCTCTTTTCTTCTCTTTTTGGAGCTGGTTACACAACATTTGGTATCAGAGCTTTGGATTCTAGGGTTTCGCTGCTCCAAACAGGTAATTGTGGAATTTTCGCTATAAATTTTTTTCTACGAAGGTTTAGAATTTTAAATTTTTAGAGTGAGAAGCCAAAATCCTGAGGAACATCTTCGCAAAATTTCAGATCTTGGTTCGCAATATTTTTAGAGATATGATCTGTGCAAGTTAGGTCATTTTGCAGGCTCGTGAATTTAACCTAAATAGGTCATCGTGGAATTTTTGCTATAACTTTTTTTCTACGAAGGTTCAAAAGCTTAAATTTTTAGAGTGCTAAGCCACAATCTTGAGGAATATCGTCGCAAAATTTCAGAGCTTGGTTCGCAATATTTTAGGAGATATGATCTGTTGAAGTTAGGTCTTTTTCAGGCTCCCAAATTTCATCTCAAAGAGGTAATCATGGGAAATCTTCATAAATCTCTCTCTGAGCATCGAATTGGAATTCTGTAAGAAGTGGCTAGAAGTACATGGACTTTAGTTTCTTGTCTATCAATTTTAGATCCGAAGGAGAAAACAGTGACACATGGAAAGTCGTACAAGTTCGCTCTACTGAACCAGTCCATAATTAGGTCATTGTGGGAGATTGGACATAACTTTGTCTTAAAGAATCCAAATCAGGTAAGACCTGTGGCATTCGAAAGAGAATTCATAGGGCTACCTCAGTGAAAAATTTTAGATATTGAAGATTCAAAATCACAGAGATAATTCAGTTTCAATATCGAGCTCCTCAAAAGCAAGAAAAAGGTGTGTATTTTATTTATATATATATAATTTTATTTTTTAATTTTTTAAATTTTTAATTTAATTTAATTTAATTTTTATTTTCAGTGCATAAGTCTTGTTTGAAGAATCAAGTTGAATTGATTCCAAGGGCATATTGTAGAATAGATATCAGTATTGGATTCTAAAATGGCCCCTAAAAAGAATTCAACACCTATTAAGCCTTTAGAAGGCTCTACTATGACTCATGAAGATGAAGAATGGCAACATGACATATCAAAATTACAAGAGCAAATTTCGCTCTTGCAAAGAACAACAAAAAATGAAATGGAAGTTTTGAAGAAAGGCGTGGAAGCTAAGATGATTGGTTTGGAAGCTAAGATTGATGGCATGGAAGTGGGCATGGAAGCTAAGATTGATGACATGGAAGCTAAGATCGATGAGAAAATGGAAAACATGAAGAATTTTCTAAAAGCAGACATGGAAGGTTTGACAAAGTTTATACAAGAAAGGTTTCCTAATGGCGAAAAGATAGTAGAAGAACCTCATGATGAGAACAAAATAAATGTTAATTGTGAATTCATAAACTCTAATGTTGGCGGGAAGAACCACCATATTCCAAAGATGGATATGAGGAAGTTTGATGGAAAGGATCCTGTAACATGGATACTACAGATGGAGCAATATTTTGATCTCCATAATGTACAAAACACACAAAAGGTATGCATTGCAACTTTACATTTAGAACAAAATACATTTGTATGGTATCGATGGCTTTGCTCCCGTAAAAAAATTGTCATTTGGTCAATTTTTATGGAGGAAATGATAGCACATTATGAGGATACAAAGAGAAACACCTTCTTTAGCCAATTGATAAATCTCAAACAAAAAGGTTTAGTGGGGCAGCACATTGAGGACTTCCAAAAATTGAATATAAGGGTAACTGATATTCCAGAGGAACACAGGATCGATCTCTTCATAGGCACTTTAAAGGATAACATCCAACATGAAATTCACGTTTTGGAACCAGATTCATTGGAGAAGGCATTCAGGTTGGCAAGAAAATTTGAATGTAAAATAATGGCGACAAGGAAGCCTACCACTCAATTCTATAAAGAAGGAAGTGTTGCTACGCCTAGATTTCCACAACCTACAAGGTTGACACCACAACAATTGGAAGAAAAAAGAGCAAAAGGGCTTTGCTACGGTTGTGATAGAAAATACACTAAAGGTCATAAGTGTGCTGAGAAGAAATTATTTTACATAGATTGTGAAGAGGAGGAAGAAAATGAACAAGAAACTTCAAAAGAAGAGGATATACACCAGGAAGCAACCCTAGAAGAAGAAGAAATGAGTTCGACCATATCATGTAATGCATTGGCAGGAATTACCACTCCTCAAACTCTCAAGATAGAAGGACATATCAAGAAGAAAAAGGTAATAGTGTTGATTGATTCATGTAGTACCCATAATTTTATTCATTGTAAGGTAGCCAAGGAATTGAATTGTTCCTATACCCAGCACCAGAATGTCAAGTGATGGTTGTAAATAGAGGAACTATAAATTGCTCTGGAAAATGCCATAATATCAAGCTAACCATGGGGGAATATGTATTGAATAGTCCAATGCTTTCCATTCCTATGGGAGGTGCTGATGTTGTACTAGGAGTACAATGGTTACAATCTTTGGGGACGGTAGCTTTTAATTTTTAAGAACTTTTCTTGAAATTTTTTTCAGAAGGAAAGGAAGTCGAATTACGGGGTATTGAAGGGAAGCCAGGAAGGATAATAAGCTCTAATGGCATGACAAAGCTTCTAAAGAAAGAACAACGAGGCGTAATTGCACAATTATGCTCACTAGAACTTCCAACATCAAAATCATCTATTTCTGCAGATCTCCAACAAGTCTTGGACAATCATTCCAAGGTGTTTGAAACTCCCAAAGGACTCCCACCTATTCGTGATCATGATCATGCTATTCATTTGATTCTAGGAAGTGTTCCTCCAAACATCGGGCCTTATAGATATCCTTATGTCCAAAAGAGTGAAATTGAAAGTATGATTGCAGAAATGTTAGAGGCGAGTATAATTCAATCTAGTCAAAGTTCTTTCTCTGCTCCTGTAGTATTGGTACACAAGAAGGATGGATCATGGTGCATGTGTTCGGATTATAGGGAGCTCAATAAGCTCACCATTAAAGATAAATTTCCCATTCCTGTGATTGATGAATTATTGGATGAATTACATGGAGCAATTTATTTTACCAAGTTGGATCTTCGTTCGGGATATCATCAAATTAGAATGAAGACTGAAGATATTCCAAAAACAGCATTTCGAACTCATGAGGGTCATTATGAATTTTTGGTCATGCCTTTTGGTCTTACCAATGCACCTTCTACATTTCAAGGGTTGATGAATTCCATTTTCAAACCCTTCCTTAGAAAATTTCTGCTAGTATTTTTTGATGATATACTAATCTACAGCAGGTCTTGGAAGGATCATGTTGAACATGTTGACAGGGTGCTCAAACTATTGCAGGAGAAACAATTATATGCAAAAACGTCCAAATGTTTCTTTGGAGTACAAGAGGTGGAATATCTGGGTCATATTGTATCTCACGAGGGTGTTAAAGTAGACCCTAACAAAATTAAAGCCATTAAGGAATGGAAAGTCCCAACAACCATAAAGCAGTTGCGAGGATTTCTCGGGTTAACAGGGTATTATCGCAAGTTTGTTAAGAATTATGGGAGAATAGCAGCACCTCTAACAACATTATTGAAGAAAGATACATTTTCATGGACTCCTGAAGCAACTAAGGCCTTTGAACGTCGTAAGGAGGCAATGTGCCATGCACCGGTCTTAGCTACGCCAGACTTCACAAAAACCTTTATTGTGGAATGTGATGCCTCAGGAAATGGAATTGGTGCAGTTTTAATGCAGGAAGGAAGACCCATTGCTTTTGAAAGTTGTTCAATCAAAGGAAAGTATTTACAGAAACCTATTTATGAGAAGGAAATGTTAGAAATACTGCATGCACTAAAGAAATGGTGAACTTACCTAATGGGAAGACACTTCAAGGTAAAAGCTGATCATGATAGTCTTAAACACTTTTTGGAACAAAGACTATCTTCAGAAGAGCAGCAAAAATGGGTCACAAAGATGTTGGGTTATGACTTTGAAATAATCTACAAAAAAGGAAAGCTTAATGTTGTTGCAGATGCACTCTCAAGAAAGAATGAAGAGGTGGAAGCATTGCTTTGTGCCATTTCTATTATCCAACCTGATTGGATAACCGAAGCAAGAGATGAATGGAAGAAGGAAAAAGATGTATGGACACTCATTCAAAAGTTGCAGCAAGATCCTAGTACATCTGATACATTTAGTTGGAAAAATGATTCCTTATGGTACAAAGATCGCTTATGTCTTTGTAAGAATTCCCAACTAAAACAAAAGATTCTTCTGGAATTGCACACTTCTCCTTTAGGAGGACACTCAGGATTTTTAAAAACTTACCACAGGGTGAAGAAAGATTTTTTTTGGGATGGCCTTAAATCTGATATTCAAAATTTTGTGGCGGAATTTTTGGTTTTCCAGCAAAATAAAGTTGAGACAATTAAGACCCCGGGACTTCTACAACCTTTATCCATTCCAAGTCAACGTTGGGAGGAGATTTCAATGGATTTTATCACAGGTTTACCTAAGTTCGAAGGAAAGAGTGTCATCATGGTGGTAGTTGATAGACTTACCAAGTATGCAGACTTTTGTGCATTATCTCATCCATTTAAAGCAAGTACAGTTGCTACCACATTTATGGACACAATTCAAAAGCTACATGGGAACCGAAGGGTTATTGTGAGCGACAGAGATCCCATTTTTACTGGAAATTTTTGGACGGAGTTATTTTCTTGTTTGGGTACTCAATTAGCTCATAGCTCATCTTATCATCCTCAATCCGATGGTCAAACGGAGATAGTGAATAAATGTTTGGAAGGATATCTTTGTTTTTTTGTATCTGATAAACAAACACAATGGGTCAAGTGGTTACCTCTCGCTGAATGGTGGTATAACACTTCCTTCCATACTGCAGCAAAAATGACCCCATTTATGGCACTTTATGGATATCATCCACCATCCATCACATCATCTTTAGGGGAAAATTCGAAGGTTCAAGCAGTGGAAGATCACATCGAGCATCAGCAAGAAGTTCTCCAACTCTTAAAGGATAACCTGAATTTGGCACAAAATCGAATGGAACAACAGGCAGATCAACATCGTAGCGAGAGAAGTTTTGATGTAGGAGATTGGGTATTTTTACGGCTACAACCATACAAACAAATGTCCCTCAAGCAAGCAAAGAAGGATAATAAATTGTCGCCAAAGTACTATGGTCCTTACAAGGTGTTGCAAAAGATTGGTACTATGGCATACAAATTGGAGCTTCCTGCTTCTTCGCGAGTGCATCCGGTTTTCCATGTTTCATGCTTATAGAAGGTTATAGGTGAAAATCTTCCAGTTCAAACAATATTGCCAGAACTTGATGAGGAAGGAAAAATCATATTGGAACCTGAAGCGGTCACGGAAACAAGAACTCGACAGCTACGGAATCGATCATTTTCAGAGTATCTCATCAAGTGGAAGAACTTACCCATTGAATATTCTACATGGGAGGATGAGAAGTTTATACAGAAGCACCCAGAGCTACTCAAGCATTGAGGACAACACTTTTTTGAAGGAGAGGGGCATGTTAGGTCCCTATATTACTAGTATAGTCCCTTATTGTTGTTAGTGTAACCCCCTTATTGTTATTATTGTACCCCTGTAACCCCATATTGTTATTATTGTGCCCTTAAATTATTATTGTTAGGTCGGCTAGGATTACATTGTGGCCCCATGGAATCCTATATATAAAATGAGGTTTTCATTTGTATTATCAAAGAATTAATTCATTTATGCTAATTTATTGGAGTTTGCCCCTTAAAGTGGTTGATTTATAAGGCATTGATCTCTCTTTTTCTTCTATTTTTGAGTGGTTTCATAACAAATCCGAGGTATGGATGCAGCCATCCAACAATAAGGATCAACAAATAGACTCAGGTATGGTCATAGCCATCCAATCAAAAGAGTCATGTAATAAGTCATTGATAATCCACAAAAATCCGCAGCCTAGATTTTATTAGAGAAAACCCAGGGTCTTGTGCTCCATCTCAACCCAAACAAGTACAATTTCAAGCATGCAAATATATGAGCTGAAGTCGAACATGCAAGAAAATCATCTAATTACCAGCCAATGACGAAAGTCGTTAATAGACGCGAGAGAAACCACCAATAATGACAATGGCCCTCAAGGTACGAAAGGTACAATCCACATAATGTGAACAGTGATCTGATTTCGAACACCCGTAGAATCACTCGATCGAAGGTCAATGATGTGAACCTTGCGTCAAATGCGAAGAACATGCCATTGAGGCATGCAGGCTCCAAGGTATCGAAAGGGAGTCTCTAGATCGAATTCCTGGATAATGAGTTGAAGTCAACAGGAAATGACCTGGTCGAAGGAGGGCCATAATGTTTCCCACATAATTGACACAAGACAAAGGAACACGATGATAGTGAATCAGGACAAACAGAGAATTAGAGGGAGGTTGACAACTGCAGAGGCAAACTTCTCTTGAACATATTAGCGACACGACACTGGATTTGGCTGTATTTGACGTCAAGGGATCTGAGGTCATGATGACGTGGCAGAGAGAAAATGAGAGGTCAAAAGATATTACCCAAACCCTTGGAGACAAAAATGAAAAAATGAGATGTCCCCAACCCGATACGAATGCAGACAAGTGCCATGTTCAAGAGTGACATACTGCCAACGTAACTAGAACTTGGTTCCATTTTCCCCCCACCATTTCTGGCGAGCACCCCAATTATTTTTTAAAACAAGCTTGAAGGGGATAACATATGCTTGCAATGTAAATTTGTCCTTCAGACAAATCCACCCTAGTACATTTTACGAGCCCTAGGAAGGACGAACTTGAGTAACGTCATGGTGATGAAATCTAATGTTATCAGGGTTTAACGAGTCTGACAAAGGGAGAACTCGGCATATTTTCATGTTTAGAGAGTTTGAAAAGAAGGCAGAAAAGAAAACTCCAGCATGGCCCTTTTCTTAGATAGTCTCTCAGATCCAAAAAGGTAGAAAACAATATCTGAAAGAACCTCTTAGTCGCGATAGGCTAAGGTATTCCTTTTTCATAAATAATCCATCCTAGCTCGAAAAAGGGGTAAACGTATACTGGGTAGATATCGTTTCGCAACCATTTAACGAGTTCAAAATGACAAGAATCTCGGCAATATTTTCAATTTCAGAGAGTCATAAAAGAGCTGAAAGATGACTCCAGTAGTGACTTTTTCGTGTTTTTACCGAGTCCGAAAAAGTTATAAAATATAGCTCATTACTTCATCACTGTCGCACGAAAACTTGTCGCTACACTAGAGACACGTGTAAAACTCATTTCTCAAAATAATATAATAAAATAATCGAAAAATATGTTTCAAAACCTAATTAGGGTTGTGAAAAAAGCTATAAAATGCCAAAAATGGTAAAAATAATTACTTTCCACTTTTTACCTCTTGTGGAGCAATAGTTACCCATTTAGCACTGTGATTTTGCGGCGACGATAGCGGATGATCCAGTAGACCAATCTCGAATCCGTCAGTTCCAGATAAAAGCCGACACCTTTCCCTTCATTTTGAATCCTCTTTTATTGCCTGCAACCCTCAATTTTATTTCTGAGGGGGGAAATTGCAAAATTTAGGGCATGGCGATAGGCGCGAGTTTTGGGCATTGACTTGCGCCAATCGCCCATTTTTCTTCACTAGGGCACGCATTGGCGCGACTATTTGAGAAACAGTCGTGCCAATTGTGCAAACCATTCTTTAAGCTCAAAATGCCAGTCAATAGAACCAAATTTTCACAAATTCGATTTTTTGATTAGGCTAACAATGTCCATGTAACAATGTTTGTAGGTACAAAGTGGAAAAAATGGTAATAGAATGGAAAGAACAGGAACACAACGAAGAGGATGAGCTTGCCATGGGAAATGAGAGATGCATGGAAGCTCTCAGAGACTGTGGACTGAAAAAAAATATTCTTAACACCATGTCTTCGAGCTCAATCAGAGTTGCTACAGTATTTGATCAGCATATGGGATGAGAATCAGGAAAAGTTCATCCTTCGAGATCAGGAACTTGAGATTGATGTCTCTGATGTTTATTTCATAACAGGATTATCGCAGAGGGGAGCAGCACCACTCCTAACCGGCACTCGGCCTTGCATGGAGAACATGTCCATGGTGATTGACAAGGTTTGTCCAAGGGCACGAAAGGGCTCAGGAAGTGGGAAAGTCGATATTGAGACTATCCCAGACTTCGCACTAAAAGTAGTGCTACATACCATCACACAAGTTGCAGGATCGCAAGCACCGCATGAAGCAACAAAGACACAGTTGCTACTTGCTGTAGACTGCTTGTCACTGACCATCTACAACTGGGTACAGGTCGTGAAAATAAACATGAAACACCAGCTAACAAAATGCAAGAAGGCAAAATTGAAGCAATTTGGTTATGGGTCTATCCTGGTATCGTTCTTCTTGGAACGAATACCAATCTTTCAGCGACAGGAGGTTATAGTCCCGACACCACTAGCGAGGGAGCCACAGATGGCTCGATGGGCAGCTCTGATGCCAAGGGCATGGGGCGGTCAATAGATGTCCTGGAGACAATAATTCTTTGATTTTCTCCACCGACAGTTGATTGTCGTGGAGGAATAGCCCTACTCTGGTACAAATTTCACTGGCGATCTGGATCTCCCACTCCCGGAGGGAGAGGATTGGGATGAAGATTTGGGTAATACTCATAGAGAGACTCCCAGAGAGACTCGCGAGTATGTCACCGATAGCGAGGTAAATCCCTCGCAATTTCGACCCTCGTGGTGAGGGAGGCGAGGAAGACTATATCGTATGCAATCTGGAGGGAATCACACGCGGAGTCCCATACTATGCACGATTCGACGATGTTCCTCGCGCCTACCAGAGATATACCTTAGGGGTGCCCAACCGAATTCATCGCTTGCTGATACGGCTTGTACGCGCAGTAACATGCTATCATGAGCATCATGCCGATTAGACACCTAGGTTTTTATTTGCATTTTTTGAGAGACATGATGTCTTAGGATGTAACAGAAACACACGTATTTTTTGAAGTTATGATGCACACTGATGAAAACATTCGATATATATATACATCTATTTTCCTACATGGATATTTTACATATGATGATGATTTTGCAAATTACGCAAATGTCTATCTAATACAATGTTGGCCACTGTATCAGTTAATGCATTCATTCGTATAGGAATATGTTGATATGTAATAAAATCAAAATGTCTTTCTAGTAAATGAATACGTAAATACAATATCAGCATGTACGGATTTATAACCAAATAATGACCATTGATCTGAAGAACGACAAGCTTTGAATCTAGATTTACAAGCAATGTGAGTATGCCGAGGTTGATCACCTCAGTTAATAGTTGAATGACAGCACTATATTCAACGACATTGTTTGTAATTCATCCTAGATAAATACCTTACAGATCTATCAACTCACCGACAGGTTCATAAATTACCCAGGCTGCTGAAGACAAATCCCTTGTACTGCGGGAAGCACCATCCGCGAAACTGACATAAGGAGTAATAGAAATCTGCACAATAAGAAAGACCCAATAAGCAGGAAAAATGCTCACAAAGCATACCAAACCAAAACATGTACAAAACTGAAAACCACACCTATGTACACAAATCATGCATGAATGACTCATGCATAATATTTTTTGAGATACAACCCATTTCTGCGCTATTCTAAAGGATGACCTTCATAATAAATGAGCTCATAAGCCCCATTATGCAACATGCGTTTAATAATGTAGGGCCCATGCCACATGGGTTGAAATTTTCCTGCCCCCAACTTATAATGAGCTTGGTCGTATAGGAGGACAAGATCTCCTTCATCGAAGGAACAAGGGGAAACCAATTGGCCAAAATGAGCTTTGACCCGCTTCTTCTGTGCTTCAATAACCAGAGCAGCAAATCGGCGGGTTTCATCCAACCTTTCTAAATAAAGGAGACGCTCTTCTTCTGGTGAAGTGTTTGACAGTAATTCAACAGCCAAATTGAGCGAAGGTATTTCACATTCAATTGGAAGAGTAGCTTCCATACCATAAACCAACTAGAAAGGAGTGAATCCAGTTGTGTTCTTAACTGAGGTTTGGTATGCCCAAAGAGCCAAAAATAACATGATATGCCAATTGGATTTGTGGATCCCAATCCTACATTGAAGCATGGTGACAAGAACTTTGTTCACAGCTTCAACCTGGCCATTGGCCTGAGGGTAGTATGGCGTTGAGCTGTCGTGACATAGACCCAACTTAGACGTCAACTCCGCCACCATATAATGCCGAAAATCAGAACCATGATCGGTAACGATGGCTTGAGGGACACCAAATCTAGCAATGATGTGATTGAATATGCATTGAGCAATTGTCTTACCGTCAACGACAAGTGTAGGCATTTCTTCGGCCCATTTGGTGAAGTAGTCCACAGCTACGATAATATAGGCATGCCCCCTGGCCGAGTGAGGGTTACACGTCATAAAATTGATGCCCCACTTCGCAAAGGGACCAACGGTAATGACAA